>PJEM01015742.1:0-28721 GCA_004023845.1 Helogale parvula | reverse complement strand
TCATTTGAATGTGGGGGAAAATTAAAATTTGCATTTAACAGCAATTTCCGGAAAGGATTGTTCTTCCCCTAGGGTTCATCTGGACTTTTGAATTCCTTGCCCCAAATTCTCAACTATCCCTCCATTTGGTAACGAGCATTGTCAAGTCCTATGACTGGCTTGACACCCCCATCGCTCAATTTCAGAGAAGCGGGGGGAGGTGTGTATCGAGTTACTGGCTTCACCAGCTGGGCTAAATCACTCCTGTTGTGTGTGTGGGTGTTTAAATGTATATTTATTTATTTTGAGAGAGAGCATATGAGCAGGGGAGGAGCAGAGAGAGAAGAAGAAACAGGGAGAATCCCAAGCAGGCTCCACACAGTCAGCTCAGAGCCTGATGCGGGACTTGAACCCCCGAACAGTGAGGTCACGGCCTGAGCGGAAATCAGGGTTGGATGCTTAACCAACTGAGCCACAGGTGGCCCATAAGTCATTCCTGTCTTCACTTCCGCTTCCTCCAGGCTGTGTCCTGGAGCAGAGTGTGGGTGGGATTACCCAGGGCTGGTAGCGGGGCCTCAGGCGAGAGCCTCACCCACATTCTTCTGACCCGGGATTGGAAGAGAATCCAGAAAGAGAGGGAAGGTGTGGCTGTGGAATCACTTTTCTAGTTTCTTATTTTGTAAAGCAAATGTTTTACTTTGAGATCGTTGTAGATTCACATGAAGTTGTGAGGGGGGATAAACAACATCGCAGGCGCTCTTTGCTCAGTTTCCCCCAATGTTACCACCCGAAACCCACAGCACCGCATCACTACTGGGGTTCGGATCTTGACACAATCCACCGGTCTCATCCGCCTCACCCTGGCTGTGTGCTGATTCGTGTCATGATTCTCTTCACGTGTGTGTTTTCGTGAACCCTCCACCACAATAAAACCAGAACGTGCCCCTCACTACAGGGACCCTCGCTCGCCCTTTAGTGGCCACTCCTCTCTCCTCTGTTCCTACCCCCACCTCTCCACCAGGCTGGCGGAGGCATAATCGACAAATAAGCTGTATGCATTTAAAGTGCATAACATGATGATCTGATAAACATAGGCATTATGAAATGATTCTGATGATCAGTTTAATTAATACACCCGTCACCTCCAATGGTCATGTTTTTTTGGTGAAAGCACTCACGATCTGTTCTTCAAGCAAATATCACGTATTCAGTCCAGTATCACTCACTGTAATTACCTTGTCCTCATAACTTAAAAGACAAGTCGTACCTTTTAGCAACATCTCCGAATTCCTTCTACTCCAACAGCACAAATGTTAGAACTTTTGTTCGTTTTCAAGGTCCAAAAGGGTCTGTTCACTTTTTTTTCCAGTTGACTTTTTCTCTCTTGTTCCCAATGCGTTATTTATATTGTTTTATCTTCCAGTACATTAATTACTTCCTGTCCCTTAATGTCTTTTTCTTAGAAGTTTATTTAATTATTTTTGACAGAGGGAGAGAGACAGAATCCCAAGCAGACTCCACACTGTCAGCCAAGAGCCTGACTCAGGGCTCAAACCCACAAACCATGAGATCATGACCTGAGCTGAAAAGGAAGAGTTAGACACTTAACCAACTGAGCCATCTAGGTTCCTCCTCTGTTTATCCTTTGAGTTTCTTGTTTTTATTCTTGTCATTGTGAGCTCTAAAATTTCCATTTTGTAATTCTTTATATCTTATGTTTTTTATTGAAACTTAATCTCTTTCTGTTAGTTCCAAGTGTGTTTGTCCTTGCTCGTTGAAAGTTTTTATAAAGACTGCTTTAACATCGTGATCAGAGAATCTTCAGGTCTTGGTCATCCGTTTTCATTCAGCTTGACACTTTCCTTGTTTTTGGCATTATGAGAAATTTTTTGTTGAAATATAACCTTTTTGGTATTGTGTGTTAATTGAGTTTCAGATCCCTTGAAAAGGTCTGATAAAATTGTGCACTGTGGTAAATTCACAGAACAAAAGAGAAAAAACTTATGAACAAGCAAAAACCTAGACTCTGGAAATAACTAAATGGTTAGTTTTTTTTTAGAGATTTCTATTTTTCTTGTGTTCGCTTCAGTGGTTATCAGCACTTCAACCTCAGTGACACAAGAAACAGCAAGACAGACTAAAAAGTCAGGGCATTGATAGATGAGGTTGCTTGAAACGTATTTTCATTTCCTTTGGAGGGAAGGACTGGGTGGAGAGACTTTCATTTCACACTGTGACCGATCAGGCAGCAACGGGGGTAAACCAGATGCCTGGCGTTCGCCAGGCGTCAACCAAAATCAAAGACCTCTGGAACAGCGCCGACATTGCTGTTAATACTCATCCCGAAATGGATAATCCGGATGCTGGCCAAATCTGAAAGGTAAACGGAGAGTCTTAGTCACAGAACTATTTCTGTGCTGGGTAGAGCGAGGTCTCTTTTAAATTGGAAATGAATTTTCTCTTTGGACAGGTACAGACCCAGCCAGCTTGGTCAGGACCACGCACCGCTGCGTGACAGGTAATGAATCCACTGGAGGAAACACACTTCCATGCTGGTGAATAACCGACATGTTGCCTGTTTTTCAGGTACGATGTGATTCTGCAACTTAAGGAGATGAGCTATTTGTGTTGAGGTTTAAAACTCCCATCAGGGCAGAGATGAATTCTGCCTCTTTGAAAAAAAAAAGGGTTATTTATTTTGAGGGGAGACAGAGAGAGTGTGAACTGGGGAAGGGCAGAGAGAGAATCCCAAGCAGGCTCCACGCTGTCAGCACGGAGCCCGATGTGGGTTCAAACTCATAAACCTTGTGATCGCGACCAGAGCCGAAATCAAGAGATGGGTGCTTAGCTGACTAAGCCACCCAGGGACCCGAATTCTGCTTCTTTTAACACAATGCTGATCTGGTTTAACATATAAAGTTAACAAATATTTCATGGTGATCATGAGGAAGGTAGTAAGAACATCATTGTTGTTTCCTTTCTTTCAAACCCTCAGGAATAATTCTTTGTGTCTTCACTTGGTGAGAAATTATATATTATAAATATAATATATAACAGTTCCAATGTATATTAGAGCTAGGGATGGATACAGTGGTGGTGGTATAAGTCAGTTCACCAGGGGGTGTCCATTTTAGCAACGGAGATAAACTCTCTTTCCCAAAAATATAATTTGAGACAGAAAGTGCTAAACCACTCTTGATATGGATTAAAATTACTGACATTAACCGCTAAGCATTACTGCCTCCCTCTCCACCCCCTTCACCCTCCCTCTCTGTCATCTTAGGATATTATTCATTCAAGCAGCGTTTACCTATCACTCAAGGAGACGGTAGATTTCTAGAAATCGTGCCCTGGAAATCTAACATTTCTATCGAGGTAAACAGAAAATAAACAACATAAATCAATAAACTGTGCGGTATGCTAATGGCGAGTACCGTCAGAAAACCAGAGGAGAGAGAGGGCCGCACTTTTGGGCAAGGTGACAGGAAGGCATCACGGAGGTGAGCCCGGGTGCGGACGTGGAGATGGCGAGCTCTCGGGGGAGGAGCGCTGCGGGCAGAGAACGGGCCCTGGGACGGGCGGACGTAAGCGGCAGTCAGGGGGCCACCGGGCTGCAATTAGAAGCGGGCGGAGGCAGACAGCCAGGGACGCAGCGCCCCGCCGGCCCTTGCGGGTGCTGTAACGAAGGTGGCCTCTACCCTGGGTCCAGCAGGCTGCCACGTGTTAGGAAGAGGGGTGCCCGTCGCTCGGGGTGCTGGGCACGGGCGTCGGGCGGGGAGAACAGATGGCAGCCAGGGGCCCGCCTGAGCAGGAAGACCTCGGTGGGGGCGTGTTTGTGGTGGGTGTGTGGTGGGGACACTCGCATATGTGTGTGGGGTCCCCCACCCCACAGACACACACACACACACACACACACGAAGAGCTCAGTGTAGACATGACAAGTTTTGAGATGCCTATTGCACACCCAAGTGTAGTTGAATAAACGGATCTACAAACCGTGGTCCAGGGCCCAGGTCTGGCCGGGTATGATTTGGGGGAGTGAATACTTGGATGGTGTTGAAAGCATGAAAGTAGATAAAACGGTTGAGGATGTGGGTGCAGGCAGGAAAGAGAAGAGGCCCAACAATTGAGCCCGCAGTCACCCCAAAGCTAAGAGGTCGGGCTCGGGACGCGGGTGGGGGGAGTTGCAAAGATCACGGGAAGGGAAGTGGCCGCGGAGATGAGGGGAAGCCAGACCCGCTGCGCAGAAAGCAAGGCGGGAAACGTGTGTCTGGCTGAGAGTGTTAGTCCCTCTAGAACAAGATGGGGTCGTGGCCGACCCTGACGGGCAGAGTTTTGGCAAAGTGCAGAGCAGGTGCCTGTGTTCGTGTGGGTTCAGAAGAACGTGGGAAGAGAGAAGCTGGGGGAAGCGGGTAGAGGCTTCTTCAAGAAGGTTCTGTGTGAAAGGAGAAACGGTTTGAGAGAGCGGCTGTGAGTGCCTCTAGCAATAACATCGTGGGGCGGGAAAAGCTGGCCGCGGGGCAGACAGGGGGATCGAACCAGGTTTTGTGTAGCCCGATGAGCGCGGCAGAGGGAGAAGGGTGTTGGCTGAGGGCACCTGCAGAGGACGCCATCACATCGGGTGACCCTGGAGTGCCAGCAGGGTCGGGGCACAGGACTTCAGAGCCCCAAGGGCAAGGGGGTCGGCAGGGCCGGAAGAAACAACATTTCCCAGCCACTTTCCTCAAAGAAGAGGCGACCCCTTTGTGGACTGGAATAAACGGATCCCTTCTCCGTCCTGCTCCCCCGGGGCCTAGAGCAGAAGGAGCTGCTTACAAAGTATCCACAAAATAGCGCATGTTTCTGTTTAGACTGTCTAGAGTGTCCATGTCCTCCGGAGTCAACTGGAAATCCAAAACCTGTCGGAAAGGTAAGAAGATTGACTCAATTTCCCTGCAGCGAATACTGTCCCCTTCCCCACCCCCAGCCCAGACGCACACTTAGGTAGGAATGTGCATAGGTTTTAAGAGACGGTTGTCATGAACTTGGGTTTCCATCCAAGCAAGAGTCAGGAGAGTGTCCCCTTGGGTGTTGGCACTCAGATCGCCCTCGGGGGCCCTGGGTGGGTGGGGGTGGCTGCAGCAGAGGAATCTCACACCCATCCGAGCCCAAATCACATCTCCTCTAACTCCTTCATTCTGCCGCTGAAGAAACCGAGGCCGTATTGTTGGGCAAACAAACCCAGGCTGGCGCCCAAAGCTGACCTTCTGGAGTCCTTTCCCAATACCTTGTTCCCTCCTGGCGCAGCCGGAGGACGGAACACAGAAATCGGCACTCACATGCATGGACGTACGCAAGGAGGGGGCTCTGCCCGAGGACGCCTTGGGAGCCCCACAGATGACCAGACTGGGGGGAAACGCGGTGCTTCCGGCGGTCCCCTGCTGCCACAGCCCCCCCCCCCACGCACCTGAAAGTTCTCCTGAATTCTCTTCGCATTGAAGCTCTTGGCCAGGGCCACCACTCCCCGCTGCAGCTGGTAGCGCAGGGCCACCTGGGCGGGGGTCCGCCGGTGCCGGGCAGCAATGGCATTGAGTACTGGGTCCTCCAGCAGAACCGGGTTGCTCCTGCTCACCCTGGAAGGGAGGCGGAGGTGCCGTGTGTCTGAGTCTGTGTGTCATCCATTGTGCATCGGGGCTGCCCGGTCAGGCCAGGTGGGTTCTAGCATCTAAAACCTGCCTTATTACCCCCTGGCTGTCTCAACACCTGTCATTCTGGCCAATCCGAAGAAGAAGGGCCAGAGAGAGGAAGGCAGAAAAGGACTCCCAGGTATCTCTTATTTTAAAAACACTGCTGAGAAATTTAGTAAAAGATTGGATAAGTGAAGAGGACAAAATTTTTGCCCAAAGACCCCATAATCTCCATTCTAATAAACAAACCAGTTATTTCTAGGAATGTACTATTTCAATAATGCTTTCAATTAATTACTTCCTTTGTCAAGTGCCTAAAAGTGCGTTTTTCTACTCTGCTTCAAGAGAGAAAGAAACCCAAACCTACAGAAGCTCTCACTCGTCTCACATCCTTAACTATCACGTGTCCGAATCATGGCGTGGCCTCCCTTTGCCACTGTCTAAACCCCAAGCTGTTGAATTGCGTGAACATTCAAATCAGTGATTTTATGACTCAACATGTTTTATCGAGTCCTTACAAAGTAGGCTAGTTAAAGGGCTCCCAAAGATGGTTATTCCCGCAGTCTAGCCACAGTCTGCCCCAGACGGCGGAGCGATGACTCCAGAGGGGCCGCGTCTGTGACTAGGGTTAAGTGCACGGAGGTCCTTACCATTCCTTCCCTGAGTTGGACCCCAAGGCTGCGTACGCCGTCAGGACGATGTCCTGGGACTTGCAGAACTCCAGCAGTTTGCTCTGGTTGAGGTAAGGATGGCACTCCACCTGCGGAAAGCAAGCAGAAGGCGTGGATTCCAGGACCGCGACTGCCAAACTGACGAGAAACATCCAGTGCCGTCCTGCATGGCAGCAAACGTAGTCGGATGTCACCACAGCTGGGCCAGCGGAACTGCCAGAGACTTACCTTCCTTCCAGTTACTGCCCACAGACAGCAGAGCAGCGCTGAGCACCGGGCTCGCTGCTCACGATGGACAGGTCAGATTAGGAGGTCAAGGGACCAAACCACCTGACCTGAACTCATGCCTACTCTTCCCTGTTCACCCCCCAGATCACAACGAGCTGTCCTCTGTTCAAGTTTCTCGGGCTCATGTAAACCTCCCACCAACCAGTCAGTCTATGCTCGGCCGCGGTCCGTTCTCTGCAGACCCCAGGGCGACACGCAGCCTCTCTAACTCTTCACCACGACCCCAGGCAAAACCAGGCTCTTTACTTTCTCTAAGCTGGTGATCCCTGAATGGAGGCAAACCTCCCAAGGGACACAAGATACAACTTTTCACAATCCCTACTTATATCACTCATCCATAAATAAGAGAAAAACATAAGTCTCGCTAATGTTTAATATGGGGACCACCTATCACTCTGTCAGGCTGCATGTAAGAAGTTTAAAAGTAGACAAGATAAAGCCAGGATGAGTGTGGACCCTCCTGAGCACAGAAGTGTGGCCACTCACTTCTGTGCTCACGATTTCTTCTGTTATTCTCGAGGATAAAAAAGTTTATACATGGCTTAGTAAAGAGGGTTTATCTTTTTGTTTGTTTGTTTATTTATGTATTTTGAGAGGGGGGAGAGAGAGCACATGTGTGCGCGCGTGTGTGCATGCGCACATGAATGGGGGAAGGGCAGAGAGAGAGGGAGAGAGAATCCCAAGCAGGCTCCACACTGTCAGTGCAGAACCCGATGTGGGGCTCAAACTCATAAACTATGAGATCATGACCTGAGCCAAAATCAAGAGTCAGATGATTTACCTGACTGAGCCACCCAGGAGCCCCTAAATTCACCATTTTAAAAAATAAATTTACATTTTGAGCATTTCTAAGTTCAATGGCGTTCATGAACTTGCGTTGTTGGGGGCTGATTTCGGACCATCAGGTCCTGGTGCTCATCTCACGACACAGAACTCAAAAGAATGACCTGTCTTCGGCCCCACAGGAGCGTCCAGCTCTACAGAGCAGACGTGAAAAGGTCCCTGGTTGGTTAGCTATACATTTCTAGGACCCGCCCCCATAACACACCTACGAGATTACACTCCAACTTGACCCTCAGGTGTTTTTTTGCAAAGAGACTTGGACTTGGGGACTGTCTTCAACACCTTGTAATGCACTCTGTCCTGTGCAGGAGAGGGTGGTGCCACGAGTGACCTTCCTGAAGTGACAGACGAGGAAGAGGAGGGTTCCCGGGGCTCACCTGGTTGCACACGGGCTTGTACTTGAGATCTGGCTTGTTCAGGATCCTTTCCAGCTGCTTGCGGTTGAAGTTGGACACCCCGATGGACTTGGCCAGCCCTGCATCTTTACACCTCTCCATGGCCTGTGGAGGAAGGACTGTGAGGAGTGATCCGTGTACCCAGCTCCAGAAGCACGGTAAAGGGGACCGTGTCAAGAGAGGGGGCTCAGGATGGGACGGGAAATGACAGCATAGGACAGAGGAAGCCTTGGAAGGCTGCGGATGTCAACAACTGAGATAGGGATTAACTGAGTAGGAGGAGAATGAGAAATGAAATACTAGGGAAAAATGGGCAAAAAGACAGAGTCCGATCAGAACACAAGGGGTGTGGGACCCAGCTCAAGGACCTGGTGTGGTTTTTGGCCAGTCGCCTAGAAAACTCGAGCAAAGTCAGAGCGAGTGCCAGCACACAGGAAGTGGAGCCTCTGCCACATGGGAGGCGGGAAGGGGCCATCCTGTCCTCCCGACCGTGGCTCCCCGTGTTCTCTTCAACCCCATTCCCTGTGACAGTCACCAAATTCACACCGTCCCCATCATACATGTTGCCCCCCTCTTGCTGCTCTTACACACGACAGGTTCTCTCCCACCTTAGAAACTAGGCTTCATCCATTTTTATGCTTGTATCACTCTTCTCCGGACACTCATAGAGTCGGTTCCCTCACTTCTTGCAAAGCTTTGCCCAGTGTAACATTCTCAACGAGGCCTACCCTGCCCACTCTGCTTCTTATTGCCCCTCTGTGTCCCAGGCCTGCCCTGGCATTCACAGCTCCCTGATCAGCTTCCTTTCTGCTACCCCACCCCCACCCCCACCCCCCGCCCTCCACAGCACCTACTACTCCATGGGGCTGGAAAACATGGTTTGTCCACAAATGCAGTCTGAGCACTTCAACATACTCAGTACTGAGGACATCACAAACACTCAGTTAGCATTTGCTGAAATATCAAATGGGGAACATGTGAAATGGAGGCAGAGGGACATCTGGGGACTCACCCAGGTCTAGATGGGGGCAGAATTGGATGAGATCCATGTTTTCTGAATTCCTGGACCAGCCCCTCTCCCCCAACATGAGAGACATACATCTTCGGAGCCGTACTCACCTCCCACGTGGTACAGAAATCCACTGTGTCGAAGATGAGTTCTCCATTTCTGTTCTTCGGGAGGAACTCCTCCCCAGGCTGGGACCCAGGGAAGAACGAGAGGTTGGATGAAGCTAAGTTTGGCCTCAGCCAAGCTTCGGGAGCCTCCTGAGCTTGAAGCTCTTGAAGCTAATGCAACAATCTATTCTCATTCTTGAAAGGAATTGTAAGGTTAGGCTAAAGAGAGAGAAAGTACATTGAGGGAGTATAATTCCTAGAAAGGTTTTAACTGCTAGAGGTTTAATAAAATATTGTTTGTGTCACAGACAACTTGAGACACCCAAGGTCCCATCCTAGAGAGAGGCTAGCTCGGTGCCATGGTTCAACAGGCACCTTGGCCATGGATCCTCAGGAGATGAGCTGCTCTTAACCCTGCTTTCCACCTGGAGGTGCTCCTGTCACCTGTCACCCCCTGTCACCGCTCTCAGGGGAGAGCGATCTGTCAGCATCTCCAGGGCTGAGTTTCATCCTCATTAAATTTCCTGCACCTCCACTGGCCTCCACGTGGGGACACTCCCCAGATACAAGTGGGTATGAGGTTGTGATTCGAGACCATGAGGTCTTGAAAGTGTAGCCAATGTATTCGCAAGATTGAAGCAAAGACCCTGAAAACCAGTGGACTCTTACACTCTGGGGCTGAGTGGGAATATTGTGGCAGAAAAAGGAAAAAAGGGAAGCTTGAAGTATTATGTATGTTTTTCCTCATTTTTGGAAAATATATCCTCTCTTGTATTCACTATTAATTTTTATGTTCATAATTAAAGAAAGAGAACTTCTGCTAACCTTCAAAGCTATTGGGAAATGCATAAGATAAAGGTCCACATAGCTCAACTGAAGTTTCCTCAGTGATGTTTCCAGGCTGGTTAGAACCAATTCTGGACGGAAGAAGGTTCCCCACACCTGCAGAGGTGGAAAGAGGAGGTATGAGGTTCTTTCTTTAAGAATCGTTAGGAAGAATTAATGAAGTGTACAACTGTCACTATTTACAGATGACATGACACTATATAACGACTCCACCAAAAAACTATTAGAACTAATAAATTCAGAATTCTGTAAGGTGGCAAGAGACAAAATTAATATACAGAAATCTGTTGCATTTCTATACGCTAATAAGGAAGTCGTGGGAAAATAAATTAAGAAAACAATCCCATATACTGTTGCACCAAAAGCAATAAAATACCTAGGAGTAAATTTAAGCAAGGAGATAAAAGACCTGTATTATGAACACTGTAAGACATTGGTGAAAGAAATTAAAGATGGTACAAACAAATGGAAAGATATATCGTGTTCATGGATTGGAAGAACAAATATTGTTAAAATGTCCATACTATTCAAGGCCATCTACAGATTCAATGCAATCCTTACCGAAATATAAATAGCTTTTTTTTTTCTTTTTTTACAGAACTAGAACAAACAATCCTAGAATGTGTATGGAACCAGAGAGGTCTTGAATAGCCAAAGGAAGCTTGAGAAAGAAAAACAAAACTGGAGGCATCACAACCCCAGACTTCAAGATACAGTACAAAGCTGTAGTACTCAAAGCAATACGGTACTGGCACAAAAACAGGCACACAGCTCAAGAGAATGGAATAGAGAGCTCAGAGATCAATCCATGTGTATATGGTCAATTAATCTATTAAATAGGAGGCAAGAATATGTAATGGGAAAAAGACAGTCTCTTCAGGAAATGGCGCTGGGGACACTGGGCAGCACCATGCAGAAGAGTGAAGCTGGACCACTTTCTTACACCACACACACAAATAAGCTCACAATGGTGAAAGACTACGTGTGAGACTTACAACCATAAAACTCCTAAAAGAAACCACAGTGACCTCTTGGACATTGGCCTTAGCAAAATATTTATGGATAGGTCTCCTGGGGCAAGAGAAACAAAAGCAAAAACAAACTGTTGGGACTGCATCAAAACAAAAAGCTTTTTCACAGGAAAGAAAACCATCAACAAAACAAAAAAACAATCTACCACAAGGGATAAGGTATTTGCAAATGATAGATCTGATAAGGGGTTTATATCAAAAAATACATAAAGAACTTATACAACTAAACATGGGGAAAAAAGTTAACCTGATTAAAAATAGCAGAGAACCTGAATGGACATTTGTCCAAATAAGATGCACAGATGGATAACAGACATGAAAAGATGGTCAACATCACTCAGTATCAGGAAAATGCAAATCAAAACCACAGTGAGATACCACTCACGCCTGTCAGAATGGCGAGGATCGAAGAGACAAGAATGACAGGTGTTCGCAAGGATGTGGAGACAAGGGAACGTTGGTGCACTGTCCATGGGAAGGCGCACGGTGCAGCCACTGTGGCAACAACACGGAGGGAGTTTCCTCAAGGATAAAGATAGAAATACCGTATGATCCGCTGCTGTAACTCCACTTTGGGGAATTATTTGTACCCTGTGTTTATTGCAGCATAGTTTATAATAACTAAGATATGGAAACAATGCAAATATCTATGCGTAGATGAATGGGTAAAAAAGATGTGATATGTATGTATGAAAAGTGGAATATTACTCAGCCATGAAAAATAATGGAATCTTGCCATTTGTAACTAAAGTGTATTATGCCAAGTGAAATAGACAGAGAAATAAAAATGCCATATGACTTCATTTATATGTGAAAGCTACAAAACAAAACAAAGGAAAGAACAAATAAACAAAAACCAAAACAGACTCATAAATATGGAAGACAACCTGGTTGTTCTGAGCAGGGAGGAGAGTGAGGAGAGGGGTGAACTAAGGGAAAGGGATCAAGAAGTTCAAACTTCTAGTTATCAAATAGTAAGAGTTGGGGGCTCCTGGGAGGCTCAGTCGGTTAAGCCACTGGCTTCGGCTCAGGTCATGATCTCGGGGTTTGCGGTTCGAGTACCCCGTCGAGGTCTGTGCTGACAGCTCAGAGCCTGGAACCTGTTTCAGATTCTGTGTCTCCCTCTTTCTCTGCCCCTCTTCAGCTCGTGCTCTGTCTGTCTCTCAAAAAATGAATAAACATTAAAAAAATAAAACAAACAAACAAAAATAAGTAAGCCATGAAGAATCAGGAATGTCATCAATAATGCTGTAAGGACACGCTACGGTGACCACCCTCATGAGGTGAGTGCGTCATGTACGGAGTTGTCAAACCACCGTGCTGTACGCCTGGAACTGACGGAACCTTTGATGTCAACCAGACTTCAGTAACAAAGACGCTCGATTTTAACTCTACTTCAATAAAACAACATTGCTGCTTTTAATATGGCCTATGTGATTGAGTCATCAGCGGCTTCCTGCCTGGTTCTAGCCTAAGGGGGCACCAAATAAAAGCTATTTGATACAGCTTACAAGAAAAAAGCATCTCGAGGGAGCAGTTAATAAAAGAGGACACGGACAATGACTGCAAATCCACCTGCAGTCGTTGGAAGTGACAAACCGTTGTGCCCAGCTCCTGAGTTCTTTCTCCTCACAGCTCCTGTTTCACACTGAATTAAGACAATGATGTAGGAAAGGAAAAATATGGCCCAACACAGGGGGGCTCAAACTTTAGATTGTAAAAGAATTTCAAAACGCATTCCTGGGTTCTACATCCAACATATTACATCACAATACCTGGAGCTTCGGCTGGGAAATTGCATCTTTTAGAGTTTATTTATTCTGAGAGAGAGAGACAGAGAGACTACACACAAGCAGGGGAGGGGCAGAGAGAGAGGGACAGACAGAATCCCAAGCAGGCTCCACACTGTCAGCACAGAGCCCGATGTGGGACTCGGACTCATGCACTGTGAGATCATGACCTGTGCCAAAATTGAGAGTTGGATACTCAAGTGACTGAGCCTCCCGGATGTCCCTGGGAAATTCCATTTTAAAGAAGAGCCTCAAGCAGGTGGGATTCAGGAAATTGCATTTTGAATGTAGTAAGTGTTTCCAAGAAAAGTAGAACCTATAGGACTTTTGGGGGCAGGGTACTTTAATCAGCTTATTTTAGGAGGTAAAAATCTACGAAAACTCCATCAAAATGGCTAAAGCTCCCTCCCTATGGAAGGGAGCCAAATAGACAAGAGTACAATAGTGGTATCACATCTACCACAGCCATTCGGAGAACTTCATACTCTGGAGGAAAAGGAAGAAATTCCCTTCACAGGCCTGCCTAGGATTCACTTGCGTGGACTTCAACCCTCTCTTCACGGGACACTTCACCTCACATCTAAATACCTGGTTCTAGGAGTAGTCAGAGCTCCGTGAACACTACAGGAGGAAATGCCTCCTGGATTCCTTTCCAGTCTGACTTAAATCCAAAGTTCTTTCATTTGTTCCAGATATACTATCAGTAGAAATGGAGAATAGTAGGAGAAATTGGTTCAAAGTTAAAAAAAATAAGTACTTTTACAAACATTAATTTTCTCCTCAGAGCACTTCTGTGTATTATCTTCCCACCACATAGGAAAGAGACACGGGAGGCCTCCTGACCACGCAGCAGGTTGAGATTTGAGGTCTACGGCTCGAAGAGGTTGGAACGCCAGCAAATACCTCACCAGCCTCCTCACAGTGCAAGGTCGTGGGAATGAATATTTAACCCATGAGAAGAGAACTTCACCAAGACACTCTTCAGCTAAGAGTGAGCTTTTCACATACACATAGGGAACTACACACAGGACCTTTGAAGTGTAGAATATGTCCTCCCTCTTCACAGACCCTTCAGTGATCTTCTTCCGGATGGCCCTCCCAATCTCTTCTTCATTTAGATACATGTAAGCAGAATCAAAATGGCGGTAGCCGACATCAATTGCTTTCATGACAGCCTCTTCCACCTCGCTCTTGGCAACCTAGAAGACCACAAAAAGACAAAGATCTACTTGACTCAGGGACAGATGGCCAATCCCAGCAGCAGAGCTCTTTGGCAGAACCTACTGTTTTACTAAGGGCGGAGAGCAAGAGGTGACAGACCTGAAGGTTGACTTACACCCAGGGGTCCCTGTTTAACAACCGACTCTCTGAGGAAAAGAAGCTCTGAGTATTTGCCAATTTCAAGGGTGTAAATATTCCCACCATGGCTGACTTCAAGCCATGAGTATTAGGAAAAGATGCTCCCCATCGGCTCTTGTGAGCCCATGAGCTGGCCTAGCTTCTCACTGGGTTTACTGTCTGCCCTTGGATTTACAACACGTGTGGATTTACACAATCTATTGACTTACAGTCCTAAGTTAATTCACTCTGTAAGAGATCATTAAACTGGCTGCAATCCAGAAGTCTGATGCTCAGACCTACCTGTCAGTGCAATGAAGGTGTAACTTTACACAGAATAAATTAATGATTCACCTACGTAAACTTGGAGAACACTTCAAACAATATTTGAGGAGGAACAAAAATGTAAAAGAAAATAAATACATAATGTCTCATAATAGGTTTGGTGGTGGTGGTGGTGGTGGTGGTTAGGAAGTTGGTCCACATGTGACACTTTCTCCTTCACAACGTGGTTATTTTATCTTGAGCTGCCGCCCGTGCTGCTGGCTGCTGGCTGGACTTTTGCCGTTCTCCATATTTTTCCCTCGCCGTCACTCTCCTCTACCTCACTTAAAACGTCTTCTGGGTATATCTTTTAATTTGTAACTCCTGGTGAGTTAACTATTACCATGGATTCAAGAGCCAAGTCCAAGTCGCAGTAACGCTGTGCCAGGGCCCCCGCTGCGTCCTCAGCATGACCTCCCCTGTGGTGCTCGTGTTGGGGAATGAATCCTGCAACTTTCCTTCAACAATTTTAAGCTCCTCCATCAAGAGTCACCAAAGATGTGCTCTTCTAAGTGTGAAATGTTCTAAGGAGAAACATGCATGGGGCTCAGTGTTCCAAACAGAATTTCCAAGTGCCCCCAAGGCATATAGTATTAACAACTTGGCCTCTAAGAGACTATCTCCATCCCAGACCACCAACACTCTCTCTAACGTCAACCTTGTCTCTCTCCAGATCATCCAGGTTTCTCTAGATAGTCTCTGCCTATTGGCGGACAGGGACCACTTGGACACTAGACGTTACAGAGAAACTTCATCGCAAGCAAGCTTGCCCTCAAGTCTCTGACATGTGGTGATCATGACATCTGCGTTTCATTAATTGCAACAGATGGTGTATGGCTACAGCTGGACAGCAGGTGAGAGTCCCAGAAACAGCCTCTCCCAGCCCTGCGCTGCTGACAGGTGGCACGCTCCCATGTCCCTTGATAAAGCACCACACCAGTGTGATCGTCAAACAAGCAGCATCAGAGACACTCCGTAGCTCATTAGAAATGTGGATTTTTGACCCCTATCCCAGGTCTACTCATTCAGAACCTTTGTGGGTGTGGCCCCCAAATCTGCATTTTTAACAAGATCCTCTGTGTTTTCATGCTTATTAAAATTTGAAAAGCGCCGACTTAATGCACAAAATAACCTAATCTGGAGAGAAGCACCTTACGAACAAAGAAAAAGAGGACCAGCTGCGATTCCCAAACTCTGATTCTGGTAAGGGCCCCTGTCCACTGCCCTTCCATCTCTGATGCCACAGCAACTACCTTACTAGGAGCGGAGGTGCCCAGTCCTAGCATGGGCATGAAGAACCCATCGTTCAGCTTTACAGAGCAGAGTTTCATTGAGTTCATATCTTTCCACTCTTCTGCCTTTTTATTAAAAGAAATCTGCAGAGGGAAGAAAATAGCATAATTGTTCTTTTTTAAGGGCTTTAATGAAGTAGAAGTCACATAACATAAAATCACCTCCTTGAATTTATCCATTTCAGCAGGTTTTAGTCTATTCATGGAGTCGTTACCAGGACACAATTTCAGAGCATTGTCTCCCACTAAAACACCATACTCCTAGAAACACCCCCCATTCCTCGCTCCTTTCAACCCCTGGCAAACACTTTCTGCCTCTACAGATTTGCCTATCCTGGAAATCTTACATAAATGCATGCATACACTGCATGGCCTTCCGTGACTGCCCTCTTTGCCCACTGTTATCGACGCCAATCCACGTGATATCACGTTTCAGTGTTTCCTTCCTTGTTGTGGCTAAATAACATCCCTTTGTGCGGATGTAGCACGTGTGGGTTATCCACTCATCAGTTAACAAACATTTGGCTTTCCCTACTTTTCTACCTACTATGAGTAACGCTTCTGTAAACATTCCCGCACAAGGTTTGTGTGCACACACGTTTCCCGTTCTCTGGGGCATATACATAGGTGTGGAGCTGCTGAGTCATGGAGCAAACCCATGTTTAATGTTCTAAGACACCACCAAGTGCTTTCCAAAATGGCTATACTATTTACTCGCCAATTTGTGAGAAATCTGGTTTCTCAACGTCTTCTCCAACACTAGTTACACATTATTTTTTGTTGATAGCCATTCTGACAGGTATGAGGTGATGTTGTGGTTTTGGTCTGCATTTCCCTGATGATGAGCGATGTTGAGTATCTGTTCGTAAACCTCCGGGTCATTTATAGATCTTCTTTAAAGAAGTGTCGACTCGAGTCCTTGCCCACTTTTGGTCATTAGTTTTCTTTACCAATGAGTTGTAGGAATTCCATATACATTTTGGACATGAACTTCTATCAAATATATGGTTTGCAGATATTTTCTTCCAGTCCAAAGAATGCCTTTTCACTCTGTGGATGGTTTCCTTTGCCGTGCACAAGCTTTCTGGTTTGATGTGGCCCCACTTGCTTATTTTTGGTTTTGTTGCCTGTACGTTTGGTGTCTTAGTCAAGAGCTCATGGTCAATGCCATTAAGATTTTCTCCTATGTTTTCCTCCAGAGTTTTAAAGTTCCGGGTCTTACATTTAGTCTTTAATCAACTTTCAGTTGACTTTGACAACCCCAATGCACTTGTGTTATTCTAACATGGTCTCAGAATGATTAATCTTTAGTTAATTATGTTTTTAAGTGGTTATTTATTTATTTGAGAGAGAGAGAGAGAGAGAACACACATGCATGAGCAGTGGAAGGGTAAAGGGAGGGAAACAGAGGATCTGAAGCTGCTCTGCACTGACAGAAGAGAGCCCGAGGTGGGGCTCAAACTCACATAACCATGAGATCATGACCTGAGCTGACGTCAGACACGTAGCCAAGTGAGCCATACAGCATCCTATGATTAATTTTGTTCTTAAACTATTTAATGAAGCTCTGACCCTGGGTCTACTCTTCGTTTCTAAGTTTGAACTGATGAATTTAAAGAGCAATTGGAATCTAGGCATTATCTGCCTCGTATGTGTAGTGGCAGAAAGCACCCATGCCACCTAAGGAGTAGTTTTAAAATATATATAATGACGTTTATTCAGATTTTATAATGATATGGAAAATCATTAAATATTAAAATTATGTGTGTGTATGTATGTGTGTGTGTGTGTATATATATATATATATAGAGAGAGAGAGAGAGAGAGAGAGAGAGAGAGAGACACTCTGTTCTGACATTTCCAAGTCACTTTCTCAAAAGGCTTTGCCCCATCAGGGTTTACCCTCTGATCACCAGAGCATGAAAATTCCTAGCTTATTCATCTGTGACAATATTGTGATACCTCACTGAAAAATTTCTAAGCAGATGATTGAGCTTGTCCATAGTCTAGCGTGTCTTATCCACAATAAGGAGACTAGATTTCATTAAAAGATGCTGAGTAAGGCTGGGAGACTAATTTCTGAATTCCGACTCATTTTAATCTTTCTCTTTCCACTCATACCTATTCAACATGTTAAAACATCTCCTTCCCCTCCCATCTCAGAAAAGCACTAAAGCACCAGTAAGTATATTCAACCTCACTTGATGCACGGGAGATGTGCGTGAGATGTCTGCTAACAGGACGTACCCAGGCCGCCATTTCACAGTCTGTACAAATACCAGATCGTGAAGCTGGACATTGGAAACACATACGTTGTATGTCAATTATGCCTTCATAAAAATTATGCTTCTGTGAAAAAAATATGCATAAAAATGAAATGCCACGTTCACTACTTTGATTAAACTGTTCTATCATGTAAACATTTCAAGTGCAAAGATGGTAAGTTTCAAGTATATACACACTGTGTAAGGGCAGAGTGACGCTGCAAAATGATGACAGTTATTGTCGTCTTTGTTATTTTACTGTGATTTTGTCTATTTTGCAGCAGACAATTTTTAAGATTCCTAAATGAAAATGCATTATCTTTGAAGAAACAAATTAAAATGTACTTTAAAATTTCCTGGATTGGGGCACCTAGGTGGCTCAGTCCGTTAAGTGTCCAACTTCAGTTCAGTTCATGAACTTATGGTTCATGGGTTCAAGCCCTGCGCCAGGCTCTATGCTGACAGTCTGGAGCCTGGTTCACATTCTATGTCTCCCTCTCTCTCTGTCTCTCCCCTGCGCATACTCTGTCTCTCAAAAATAAATTAACATTAAAATAAATTTTTAGTAGGAAAAGTTCCCTGGATTTGTAGATTTTATTGCATAACTGCGACCACAATGAACTTCCTAGCAGGTGCCCAGCCCGCCCAGATTTGGGGCCTCAAAATGCCTTCTCACCCTGCTCCCTCCTGGTTTCCTCTGTTCAGACCCTGCCTGATCTTTCGCTTCGCCTTCTCACCTTGCCTGGCCCCCCTGTCTAGAACTGCTCCATCCCGGTCTTGCTGGGTTTAGAAATTCTTCCAAGACCTTTGAACCTGCACAAAGCTGGCTCAGCTACTGGCACGCTCCCCTTTGTAGCCCACATCGAGGACTGTTTAACTATGAAATGCCTGTTAGTATTTTCTGGACTTCGATACTGACTACAGCCTTGACTCGGTGCCTGTAGTTCCCCTCGGCGCTGGTTCTCAACAGTCTTCAAACCCAAGTTTGGATTCACCTGCTAATTTCTCCATTTTATGTTAATTTCCTTTAACCATCTTTTTTTTTTCCAAAGGTTGTATTTATTTTTTTAAAGTAACCTCTCCAGCCAGCCTTGGGGCTGGAACTCATAGTCCCAAGATCAAGAGTCACATGCTCCTCCTACTGAGCCAGTGGGGCTCCCCTAACCAGCTTCTTTAATAAAGTAACTGTCAACACAGTAGAAGATACTAGTGGTTGACGATAACTCAAAGTCTAAGAAACATAAATATATTGAATTGGGAAAGTTAGGTGAGTTCATACATTTAAAATACTGTTTCTGGGGGTGCCTGGTTGGCTCGGTTCGTTAAACGCTGGACTTTGCTGAGGTCATGATCTCGGGGCTTGTGAGTTCAAGCCCTGCTGTCAATGCAGAGCCTGCTTCAGATGGTCTGTCTCCCTCACTCTACTCCTCCTCCAGCTTCTCTCTCTCTCTCTCTCTCTCTCTCTGCCTCTCAAAAATAAATAAACATTAAAGAATAATAATAAAATAAAATACTGTCTCCAGCTCTGTCTCTCCCAAGTGAGACAAGTAGGATTCAGTAGTACCTTTTTCTACCACTCATTTTCATGGTCAATATCAATGACCAGAGTTGACTCCCTAATAAATAAATGAATAAATGCCTATCAAACTCAAAGAAAATAGGATTGCATTTCCCCTCTCGTGCCATGTATATACATAAATTCTAGGTACATAATGATATATAGTATTAAAAAGGAGGGGAAAAATACTTACTAGAAACTCCAAGGCACAACCTTGTACAGGAGACCTTGTTAAATAGGCCAGAAAATCAAACGCTATGAGAGAAAAAAAATAGATGTATTTGAACATAGAAACATTAAAACTTTGCATGGCAAAATTCCCTGTCATCAGAGTTTAATAGGCAAATGATAAATTTGGTATACATTCATCAACTTGATGGAAAGGAGCTGATATTTATAACCTAAGAAAGCTCTTAGATATTGACTAGAAAAAGACAAATAAAAAATTTGGGGAAATATTTATCAACGAGATGGAGGGGAGCTGATGTTGATAACCTCTTAGAAGTTGACCAAAAAAAGACAGATAAAAATTTTGAGTGAGGTGACAAGGAGGTATTGCATAAGAGACCAAGCCAGATGACTCACTGGGCGTTAGGCACAGCTAATCAGCGGAGCGAGAGGTTTCAGCTTACAGCCCTGCCTGACTGGCAAAAACCCACATGTGTCACACTGCCTGTCCCGGGTGGGAGCGCGGAGAAGAAAGGGATCTCCTCCGTTGAGTTGAAGTCCAGGAAGCTGAACTTGAAAAGCCGTCTGGCAGCAATCATTGAAACTAGACTTTCATAACACCCTTTAATTTGTAAATCCCAATTCCACAGAAATCAAAGACACAGACCCAGGAAGAGCGGGAAGGTGTGAAGGTCATTTCATACTCACGGTTCCGGAGGAGAACGCGGTGTGCCACTCGGGGCACCCAGGGGAGGCTTTGGGGCCGGTGGAGGGGGAGCCGCGGTAAAGGCCCCCGGGGAGCAGAGACGGGACAGACTTTGTTGTGGTTTCCTGGAAGGAACGGTCAAGGCTGGGCGAGCAGGCCTGGGATTGGCTGCCTGTGCGGACAGTGGTGCCAATAAAGACAACTCTGTTATAAGACGGCCGACGGGACTGATAGGGGAACTCCTGTCCCTGATCAAAGACTCTCCTATCTGGGTTCTTCTTCCCCCTGCTTGGCCCACACACTAACGCGGAATCTGGAAGTAACGGACTATAAATTGTTCCCTCTGCTGATGCTCAGGGCTCAACCTCTGAGAATGATCTCCTCAGAACCCACTGGTGTAAAATAACCCTCCTGCCTTCTAGGATCTCCGAGTGCCTCCTGGTTCTTCCGCCGGGTGATCCAGACCAGATTTCGTAACGTCTGGTTCCCTGACCCGGAGACCCACCACGCTGGCCCGTTGTTGCCACCGGTTTGGGAAAACGGCGAGGAGGTGATGGACCGAGGAGTCGCCACAGGAGAAGGCACCCGGCTGCATAATCGGCCGTCGCCAGCTCGGTCGCCTCGGGCCGGCCACGCTCTGCTGTTCCCGCCGGACTAGACGAGACTTGGCAGGAGAAGACCTGGAGCCTATGTCGGGTACTGGTAAGGCCTGGGCTCTAAATCTGCCCTGTCCAGCCACCTGTAGCGGTGGAAGGGGGGCTGGTCACTCCCCGGAGGCCTCAGCGATCTTACCCATAGAGAGTCTGTGGGAGGGAGTGTAATAACCTCTGGTGTGCATGTGAGTGTGAATGTGCGGCTCGGTCTCGCTTGCCTGACGGGTGTGAGTCTGTGGCCCCACGGGTGGGCCCCCAAAGCCCAGGGAGTCAGAGTGGGCCCGTCTGCAATTCCACGGTGAGCGGCATGCAGTCTATGGCAGCATCGGAATAGTTCCCCATAGCCAGTCACAAAGCTGAGTCCGCTAGGGCTAAGCATCACTTAAGTTCCTTCAGGACACGGCCAGACGAGCATCTGACTGGTCTCCTCCTTAGAGGGGGTACCTCTACCCCTATGTCTGTCTTTGTGACACCGCTTCACGGGGACATTATGGGGTCGGGATGGGGTAAAGAAGGGGTTTTTGGGAGACCATGAAATTAAGATCACCCCCGGCAAATTAAGGACCCTATGTGAGTTAGAATGGCCCGCTTTGGGCGCAGGATGGCCCTTGGAGGGAACCTTAGATGTCCCAGCCATCCGCCATGTCTGGCATGTTGTTGCCAGAGACCCAGATTACCCTCGTCCGTTCCTGTATATTGACTCCTGGTCCACCAGGATCCCCCCGTGGATGTGATTTACCTGCAACAAACTGGGACAGGCGACAGTCTTAGTCACCTTAACAAAGTGGCCCAAGGAAGGTCAATGGAGGTCCAACCTTCACAAGGTCCCGCCAGTCATCCAGAGGAGGAACCAATCTTGCCCCCTCCATAGGAGCCTCCCGGGTCCTGACACTCCGCCACCTTCCGTCTCCCCAGCACCTCTGGCCTTGGCAGATCCTCTCTCCCCTGGACCAGCAGCCAGATTGGGCCCTCAGCCAGGCACAGGCAATCTCCAGATGCCGGTCCACAGCTGCCGGTACCAAGAGGCTCTCCCCTGGGGATCCGAGCAGGGGCTAGGGGGCCCATGGATATGCCCAGCAGCAAAGGGATTCCCCCGGGGATTACTATGAGGGGCTACGCAGGCTTACACCCCTTTTGACCCCCAGGCACAAGACAGCCACGACAAAAGGACAGGGAAGTTCCAGCTGCTAAACGGGGGAGGCCCAGAGGCTGCTTAGCAGGGGGTCATGAGCCTACTGCAAGGAGAAAAGTCCCAACCGGGGAAACCCCCAGAAACCCAGCCAATATGCACAGGAACCCGGCAAAGAAAGACCTCACAGGCGGACATCCTGGGGACACAGGGGCGTGGGCTCTATGCCGGGTGATGTGTGGTGACGCACAGCGATTCTAGGAATGCCCTCACTGGTGGGAGCGTCATGCTGAACTAAGCTGTGGCGCTCCTAACTTATTTTCAAGAGTTTTCACAGGAAAAAGAAAACGAAGAGAGAAAGAAAATATAGCATAATATTAACAGCCGGTGATGGCGGTGAAAAGTTTACGCGTGTTCATATACTATACTTTCAAATTTCGGGTAACTTTGAAACCTTTCAGAATAAAAGGTTGGGGAAAGATGTAAACGTTTCTCTGGGTTCTGAGGGGACACGGAAGGGACCCGTGAGAAGAGAATCACAAAGAGAGTGTGGACGGCCCTTGTCATCCGGTCCGCACGAGAGAGCGGCCAAAGGAGGTGACGGAGCCAATGGATTCCTCTGGTTAAACCCGAATTGGCCTGATTCAGCTTTCCCTGTGGGGCAGGAGCGACGGCTCCCGAGGAGGGTCAGAGAGAAGGCAGAGGCAAGGGTGCAGTCATGTGTAAAAGAAACGGGCTTGACCTTGAAATCACTATGTAAATAGTGAAGCGCCAAGGTTGGGGGTAAACGTGGCTTAATGATTAAGGGCAAAAATACAGGTCCTTTCTCCAGCCAAAGTAGAGCCTTCCCTCGAAACCTTTCCTAACGGCCCAGACCGAAGACGCAATCCCCATCCACTGGTGCTAATTAATTTAACAGTTTTGAGCATCCCAGACCCCCCAAATCACGTCTCCCAGGATCTCTGTGGCTTTGGGCACACCTTGGCTAAGGGAGGCTCCAAAGAAGGAGATCAAGTCCGGAGGCTGGCGGACACGGCTGGGAGCCCTGGCGGCTGGCGTAGACTGCAGGTGTAGACGGCCGCGTGCAGTTGCGGGGGAAGGCGCTAGGTGGCGCGAGTCTCCCTGCTTCGGGAGGGGCTGCAAAACCAGGCTGAAAGTCCCGCACTTTTAGTCTTTCCTAAAAGCAGAACAAAAAACTCTTCAGAAGATTTTCAGAGACATCACATAGGTTCTAAAAGCAATCACTACTTTAAATGAAAATTAGTAACTGTTGCCTCTAGTCTCCTGTTTATTGCATCCAGTGAGGGTTTTCCTGTTTTATTCAATACTTTACATTCTTTCTCCCACCTGTCTTTTCTCTTGTAGTTACTTTCCTTCTTTCAGAAATGTCTATCCCTTCTTGAGTTCTTTGAAAATGTGAAACCAAATTATTATTATTTTTAAAAATTTTTAGGGGTGCCTGGGTGGCTCAGTCGGCTAAGCGGCCGGCTTTGGCTCAGGTCATGATCTCACGGGTCGTGGATTCGAGCCCCATGTCACACTCTGTGCTGACAGCTCACAGCCTGGAGCTGCTTCAGATTCTGTGTGTGTCTCTCTCTCTGCTGCTCTCACACTTGTGCACTCCTGGCTCTCAAAAATGAATAAACGTTAAAATTTTTTTTAATTTTAATGTTTACTTCTTTTTGGGAGAGAGAGAGAGAGAGAGACAGAGTGTGAGCAGGGAAGGGGTAGAGAGAGAAGGAGACAGAATCTGAAGCAGGCCTCAGGCTCTGAGGCATCAGCACAGAGCCCAATGTGGAGCTTGAACTCATGAACTGTGAGATCATGACCTGAGCTGAAGTCAGACACTATCGACTGAGTCCCCAGGTGCCCTGAAACCAAATTATTTTTATGTTCTGCTCAAATTCCTCCATGATTTTCATTTCTTCTCGTGTGGTTCTTTTTCATGGTGATCAACTTCCTTGTTGTCTTTGTTATTTTTGATGTGAGGAACACCTGTTTTTACAAACAAAAGTTTGTGGTAGCTTTTGTGATTCCAGGCCTTATGCTAAGATTCAGAATCGTCAGCCTCTTTCTTCTGAATATCAGATTTCCTGAGATTGATTTCAAGTGGGCCAATAGTGGTGGAAGCCACTGGCCTTTTACTTAGAGTGTCTTAGCTGAATCTCTGAACTGATGCCAGGATTTCTCAACTCCTTTGTGTCTGGAACTGCACATTCCATAGACTCTTACTGGCAAGGACTATTTCTGACATCTTCGATGCCAAAGAATACCATGCAGAAATTACCACGGAGCTAGGAACTTTGCCCACTTGGCTCCCTTCTAGAAGTGCTAGGTCATTCTTGCAGGCTACCTTGGGCACAGGTGCCGTTCATCTCTGAACCTTCTTATAGGCTCAGAAAATAGCTGCTCTGCCTTTGTGGTGCTGCAGGCCAGACTTTGTGAGGCGCATTATGAAAGAATTTTGGCATCTCGAAATGCCATGCAGGAAGCCATGTCTGGCCTAGGAGAAGTGCCCCAAACCTGCAGGGATGAGAAGCCAACTCGCAGAGGTGGGTGGGTCCTTGAGGTCTGATTCCACTTTCCTGATGAAGGAAAGAATCCTTTGAAAACCATTTACCCCCAACCCTCTCCACATGGTTTCACGTGTGCTAAAGCCTGGCAGCCTGCTGAGCTAGTTCACTCAGATGTAGGTGAATGGCCTCATTTCCCATCCTGTTCACCTTCGTAGATGAGGGGGAAATAGGTTCAAGAATTCCTTATACAAATGGGTCAGAAAAAATTGGGGGCAGAGAGCCGCCACCACGGGGAGAAAGCGCCCAAGGTTAGCTAGCGAGATATTGTAATGGATCACGAGGAACTTGTTACATACATCACCTGCAGGAAATTACTTTCCGTCTGACCCCGATATATTATTGTACTTTGACCACAAACTCAACCTGCCCCCAGACCCGTCGCTTCTTACACACACAAGTTAATGATTATTGTCCGATTGCGTTCTCCACATTCACGTGTGTAAGATCTTGTTTTCTTCATGTTCACCATGTGGGTAAGACCTTGTGAGCTCAGTAAATAGCAAGAGAAACCCCTGTTTGGGGCTCTTGTCTCCTCCGGGACATTAGCCTCTCTTGTATTCAGTCTGTGTCTGCTCTCTTGCTGGACAAGAGAGAACCCCAGACTCATAATCTGCGACTATAGACCTCGAAATGGTCAGAAACACTAACCTCGAGACCAGATGAGTCTCAGACCCCTTAAGAGTTGTGTCATGAGAGTCACCAAATCAGACTTTCAGCAGGTGCTCAAAAAGGTTTTTTTTCCCCACTAATGGGAATACACTGTTGGAAGGACCAAAAGTTGGACCATACATTTTTGTTATTAATAGAAGATATTTTTAGAGTAGTTTTGGATTTACAGAAAAATTGCACGTAAAGTCAGAGAGTTTCCATTCCCTCCCCTCAGCGCGTCCCCCGAGTCTTCTCTATTACTGGCATCTTGCGTTACTGCAGGACATTCATCACAGCTGATGAGCCAACATCGATACAGCGTTACTCAGTAAGGTCCGAAGTTTACGTCGGGGTTCACTTGGTGTTGTACGCTCTATGGATGTGGAAAAATGCATAAAGATGTGTATCCACCATTGCTATGTACTTCACCCAGAATAATACTCTGGTTTCTCTTCAGATCGTATAAATCTTTCGCCTTTTACTTCACCCAGAATAGCTTCATTGCTCAAAATTCCTCCATTCTCCTCTTTCTCCCTTCTTCCGAATCCATGGCCACCACTGACCCTTTTCCTGTCTCAAAAGTCTTGTCCTTCCCAGAGTGTCATACGGTTGGAATTCTACAGCATGTAGCTTCCTAAGACCAGCTGTTTTTACTTCACAATACACATATAGGGTTCTTTTCATGTCTTGGTAATTCATCTCTTATTGTTCAGTAAGATTCCAGTGTATGAATATAACGTATCCAGACCCTCTACACATAATTTGGCAATTATGAAGAGCTGCTATAAACATCCGTGTGAGGGTCTCTGTGTGGGCAAATGCCAGGGAGTGCAATCATTGGATCATATGGCACAAGTATATTCAGTTTGATGAAAAAGCACCAAAGTGTCTTCCAAAATGCATTCCCACCAGCGAGGAAGACCAGCTGTTCCTCCCCGTCCTCACCAGCATTGGCCATTCTCATTCCCAATGACCGATGTTGGCCATTCTCATAGGTGTGTGGTGGAATCCCATTTTTTCAAATTTGCAATTCCATGATGACAAATGATGTTGAGCAACTTTTCATGAACTTATTTTCATATCTTCTTTGGAGAAGTGTCTGTTCAGATCTTTTGAACATTTTAAAATTGGGTTGTTTGTTTTCTTCCTGTTGAGTTTTAAGAGTACCTTGCACATTTCAGGTGCTGATCCTTTATTAGCTATATGTTTTGTAAACTTTTTCTCCCACTCTGTGGTTTGCCGTCTCATTTTCTTTACAGGGCCTTTCGCAAAGCAGATTTTTAAAATTTTACTGAAGTCTAACATTGATTTTTTTTCCTTACGTGTATTGTACACTTGGTGTCGTGTCTCAAAAGTGATTGCTGGGGCCAAGGTTACCTAGATTTTTCACTTGTTCTTTTTTAGGGCTGCATAGTTTCTTTTTTATAAATACAGTTTTAAAAAATATTTATTTATTTTTGAGAGAGAGCGTAAGTAAGAAAAGGGTAGAGAGAGGGACGCCTGGGTGGCTCGGTCAGTTAAGTGTCTGACTTCGGCTCAGGTCATGATCCCACAGTTCACGAGTTTGAGCTCCGAATTGGGCTCTGTGCTGACAGCTGGGAGCCTGAGGCCTGCTTCAGATTCTGTGTTTCCTTCTCTCTCTATCCCTTCCATTCTCTCTCTCTCTCTCTCCCAAAACGAAATAAACATTAAGATGTTATGGGGAAACCAAGGTGGCTCACTCCGGTAGGCATCTGACTACGGCTCAGGTCATGATCTCATGGTTTGTGGGTTTGGGTCTTGTGCCAGACTCTGTGCTGACAGCTGGGAGCCTGGAACTTACTTCAGATTCTGTGTCTCCGTCTCTCTCTTTCTGCCCCTCTCCCACTCACATGCTGTCTCTCTAAAAATAAATTAACATTGTCGTGTCCCGCCTCGGCCGCTCTGGCCCGTGGGGTGGTGAGTCCTCGTGGGTTCTTTTCCTGAGGGAGGGAGAGAAAGGCAGGAAAGGAGACGCATTGAGAGTAAAGACACAACTCACGGTTTCCGATCAGGCAAGAGAGAGAGCGAGCTTTATTGAGAAAACTGTCTCTTATAAAGGTTTCAAGGCAGGAAAAACAAAGCAGCTGATCTAGGTCAGTTGCTAGGAAACAGGGTTAAGGGATTAAGACTGGAGTAAAAGAGGAACCGGACTAAAGTGTTTTAGCACAGCGCCTGAGGGGCTGATACCACCCTGCCTGCAGGCGGTTGATCTTTGGTCTTTTGGCTTCTCTGACAGGGAGTGGCGCTCCCCTGCCTCTTTTGCAACTCCCCTCAGGGAGTGACAAATCCGGCTAGCAAATGGCCAAGCAGCTGAGGTCTTTGCCGCTCCCCACATAACATTAAAAAAATCAAAATGGTGTCATGTACGGAGTTTCACCTGCCACTTTCACGTGGCCTTAACGGGTCCCTCGGGAACTTTCTGATCCATGCCAGTGAATCTGCCCCCTGGGTTCTCTCCACCCCCAGAGAAAGACAAGTCATCTGCACGATAAGATCCTTTCCCACTAGGAAGGGCCTTGCCTGGAACCAATGCTTCCCGTTTGCTAAGAACTAGACCCCGATTTAGGGCTTGAAGTCACGAACTGCAGATCATGACCTGAGCTGACATCAGATGCTTAACCAACTGAGCCACCCAGGTGCACTGGACTTGTTATATTATTGACTGATATAGATTAAAATGATAAGTGTGTGTTAGCACAACCTGCACGCTGGGGTAGAAAGTGCAACCATCGCCCCAGGGTCAGTGACCCGTGTCAGGGCCGGGCCTGGCTTAGCGTCAGTTTGGTGAGGACCGCCTTCTTCTCTACTTCTCTCCCTCCCCTTTCTCTCCCCATCTTGCAACCTAGTCTGGTAATGACCTCCAGCGAGACTAACTCGCAGCTCACCCTGGGCCAGGTGAAACGGGATATTTGGTAAAGGGTTATTGGAAGCAGCCAGGTTCATGGTGATCCAACCTCTGACTGACAGCCATCTCCGTTCCCTCTGTGTTGTTGGGCCTCGCCTCTCCCTGACATGCTCTCTCCATCAGACCCACGTCACCTCTGTGACACAAGCTAGAAGAGTCTCTTCATCTGGGGTGCGAGGACCCCAGATGGACAGAGTTCAGAGTCTGTAAGCTGAGGAGGGGCACCCCACGTCCTCATCGTCACTGAGCTATCACTGCAGCCAGCCCTTCTTTCAGGTCCGACTGTAGAAAACAAAGCACAGGGATTTTAACAGGCCCTGCGACTCACCAACAGGATAGGTTGGTGACATTTCCCTCCCCTATCACAGTTGTTAGAGATGCCCTGAATATTGTCTACCCACATCACTACTGTGTAGTCACAGTGCTTATAACCTCCCCCACCCCCCAGACCATGCTACTGAATGCTGACAGGTTTGGCAGGCTCAGGGGTGGGGGTGGGGGCCCGGGGGGGGGG
>PJEM01015741.1:0-28737 GCA_004023845.1 Helogale parvula | reverse complement strand
AAAATAACTTTGGCGTCAGTCTTGCTGGGTCAGACGTGAGTGGTCAAGGTGCACAAAAGATCAAAACCGTATTTAGATTATTCAGTGTTAACTCCCCCCTTCCCAGCATTGCTGAGGCAAGACTGGGCGTTTCTTTTTAATATTCATTTGACTCTGTTTACCTGGTAACTGACGTAGGTCAGCTGCTTTGTTTTTCCCGTCTTGAAATCTTTATAAGAGACAGTTTTCTCAATAAATCTCTCTCTCTCTTGCCTGATCGGAAACCGTGAGTTGTGTCTTTACTCTCCACGTCTCCCTCTCCTGCCCCCTTTTTCTCTCCCTCCCTCAGGAAAAGAACCCGTGCCAATTCTCCGCCCTGCCGGTCGGGGCGGACGAGATCAGTGCAGCCGAACGCCGGGGACCAGCGTGCTGGGACCTGGCTTCAGGTTAAGACACTATATAACATTTGCTGTTGTTTGACTTTAAAATTTTTACCAGTCTGGTGAGTGTAAAGCAATATCTCATTTTGGTCTTGTTTTATGATTTTTCCCCAGTTAATGAATTGTGTATCTTCCTTTCTGTTTATCGGCCAGGCAGTTGCTCTTTATATTTTTTAAAGTTATTTATTTATTTTGAAAGAGATTGTGAGTGGGGCAAGGGCAGAAAGAGAGGGAGAGAGAGAATCCCAAGGAGGCTCCACACTGTCAGCATGGAACCCAATGCAGGGCTCGATCTCATGAACAGTGAGGTCATGACCTAAGCTGAAATCAAGAGTTGGACTTAACCGACTGAGCCACCAAGGCAGCCCCAGGCAGCTGTTCTTTAAATCATACTTCAGGTTCCCACTAAACTCTTACGTGCCATTTGGATGACAATACATATACCTATAAATACCTGTTGACTACTCTGGACTTTCGTCCTTATCACAAGAGCCATTAATGCTTCAGTCACCATCAGGCATCTATTTGAAAATACAGCTCTATTAGAAATTGCAAAGAACCATCGGTACTAGTAAATAAACAAACAAATGGACACATGGACAAACATGAATAATATCTACCACTAACTGACTTCCCTACATACTAGGAACTCCAGACGTTTTTGTTAGTACAATTTCACACAGTGGGAAAGAGTTAGGGTGTTCATTATCCCCGTCTTATAGATGAAGAAATGAATGCTTAAAGAAAGGGAGTAACTGTCCTAAAATCTCAGCAAACGAGTGGCAGAAGCAGGGATTCAAAGCCCCATTTGCACAATCCAAAAACCCAGGCTACGTCTCCCATTTCCCACTAGTCTACAGCCCCACGGCAGCTCTGTTCTCACAGCTGTACTTAGGGGGTCTTCCCTGCCCTGTGCACAACCACCACCCCCTACTCCTTGCTCTCCACCACCTCCCGCCTGTATGCCTTTCATCTGGCTGCTCTCAGCAGCAGATGTCCTCACAATAAACACTCCCATAAATCACTGCATCTGTCAGACCAACCAAACCAATCTCATTATTTAGGCAGACAGCCTGTGTCACCCCCACTGCTTCACAGCCCTAAATAAAATGCCAGGAATTGATCTGATGCACAGCCCTAACAGATTAGGGTTCTAACTACAGATCTGAGAACGTCCTCTGGGGCTCTGTTTCTCTTCGACATAGAGTATATTATTTCCTTTTAAATACATCCTCACATAAAAAATCTGTACTGTGTTTTCATTTTAAATATATTGAAAATAGAGAGGTATAAAATATTTGTAATTCCCCCATTTCCATCCAGAGTTTCCACTCCAGCCTGAATACCCCTGTTATATACCACTGTTCTAAGAGATGACACCAAATCAATTATTCAGACCTCTCTCGGACTCTTGATATTGTGCTGGGACAGAACTCCATGGTACCAACCTATTAAAAGATATAAATATCCTTGATCATCTAAAAATCAGACTCTCACCATCTATAAGGCTGTACGCACTGTTCATGAGAACTTTGGAACCGTGCAGAAACCAGAACCACTTGTGAGAATCTATCCATAGCCTTCATATACCCATACTACATGTCAAATTAGTCAGCACACAAAAAAGAGAAGAGGGATATTATCCGAATTTGCCCTAACGGTTCTTTTAGGTAAATGTTCTGGTTTTCCCTGATGAGCTACACGAGGGCCAGAAGAATAGATTCTCCAAAGGCTATGTAAGTCTCAGCTGAGAGAAAGTGCAGAAGGACTGCAAAAACATGACACAGCAGGGGCAAGTGGTGACATCAGAAAGTAATACACAGAAGGTGCAAGAAAAGTAATGGCTGGTGTAGATCAGGGGTTGACAAACTACAGCTATGGGCCAAATCCATTCTGCTACCTATTTTTGTACAGTCTGTGAAATAAGAATGTCTTTTACATTTTTAGATGGTTGAGAAAGTCAAAAGAGAAAGTGTTTAATAAGGTGAGTATGATATGAAAGTCAAATCTCAGTGTCGCATATATACAACCATACTCATTCCTTTACATACTGTCTGCGGCTGTTTTCATGCTACGATGGCAGAGTTCAGTCACTGTCACAGAAACCTCATGGTCCACAAAGTTAAAGTATCAATTATCTGGCCCTTTATAGAAAAAGTTTTCTAATCCCTGCGCTCGCTAGTCGAAAATCCTTGCATTCTTAGGAGCCCAAACCTTGCCACCTCCCACATTCTAAATGCTATGACTAAATGGCAACTAGGGGTGGAAACACCCTGAGTTTACCAAAGGTTCCTCAGGGATCTGTGGGTCTTAGAGGGTGGGAGTGGGGAGGTTAGAGCTGACAGAGCATGACAGTGCCATCCGAAGGGAAAGATCCGGGTCTGTGCCTTGAAGGCTCCAAGCGGATTCTATCATGTCCTGTCATTTTATTATTTTAATGTTTATTTATTTTCGAGAGAGAGAGAAACAGAGAGACAGAGAGACTGAGACAGAGCATGAGTGGGAGATGGGCAGAGAGAGAAGGGAGGCACAGAATCTGAAGCAGGCTCCAGGCTCTGAGCTGTCAGCACAGAGCCCAATGTGGGACTTGAACTCACAAACCATGAGATCATGACCCAAGCCGGTTGGATGCTCAATTGACTGAGCCACCCACGCATGCCATGCTGTCATTTTAAATGTAAGACCACAAAAGACGAACACTAAAGAACTACACCTGTCCCCATGTCATTTCTAAGGATGTAATACACAAGTTTTTCCTGGGATTCCTAACTTAGGAGACAAGACACAGCATCCCAATGGCTCCAAAGTCCTGGAAACTCACCACAGGTAGAACCTGAATGGTTCTCGCTTGCAGAGGGACACAAAGCTTGTATCTCTTGGAAGAGAATCTCTGCTTCCCAGTGGACTGTGAGTTCGCCATTTGTTCTCTATTTACATCATGCTTCATCCCAAAAAATATTTGAGCTGGTTTGATAGTTATTTGGAATAGAATATATTTTTAAGAAGATGAGCGCAAGTGTTAAGGCTGGTCTTTAACTGCCTTTATGTAATCAGATAAGTCGGTGTGGCTACTTCACATTAATGTCTTAATGATTTGTCGCAGTAAGCAAAATACTATGAGAAGTATTAGGAGCTTCTTTATTTTATGTAACTTGGTTTTTGTTGTTAAACTTTTTAATGTAAGTTATAAAAAATTTAGACATTGTATTATGTGCTGAAACAGAACTCCATGGTACCAACCTATCAAAAGCTACAAATATTTGATCGTCTACAAATCAGACTCTCACCATCTCTAAGGCTGCATGCACTGTTCATGAAAACCTTGGAACATTCTCCATCTATGTTCCTGCTGTTCACATAATATATGCATCCATGACACCCTAGGCTGCAGATAATTTTGCTTGGTGAACCCCAAGAAAGGAGGCTCCCCCATAAAGTACTTTCATCAAAAGAAACGGATGGTATGCAAAGATTTAGCAAACCAGGTGTTCACTGAGGCATTGTTTATAATGGCAAGAGACTATAAATAATGTACCTCTCCACACTAAGAGAAGTGGCTGTGCACCTCTAACAATGCCACATAATTAGCTATTAAAACCACTTTGTAGGAGAGTACAGATGCTCACGACAAAGAACTAAGTAAAAAATAAGCAGGATACAAAACACACAAAGTAAAATCTCATTTTTGCAAAAGAAGATTATTTGAGTTTAGAGAAGAATTCAGACTATTTAATAAACATAAAATAAAAATAACAAGTAGGCTTACTGAATGCCTACTATGTGCCTGGCACTTAATTGAAATTCCTTATATTCATAACCACGCTATGAAGGAGGTAACATTGCTGTCCCCATGTTCCACATGAGGAAACTGAAGCAAAGACACATCACATCAGTAACCCACCCCAGGTCCCAGAATTAGTAAGCCAGAGTTTATACCCAGGCAGGCTGCTCCACACTCTAGGCTCTTAGCTGCTACATTTTCAAAATAGTTACAGCAATGATATCTAAGTAAGAGAATGAGAAGTGATTTTTTTTTCTTGTTGAATTGGAATGTCTAAATTTTCTATTATTTACATTCACAAGTTTTACAACAAAAAACAAGCTACATAAAATAAAGACAACAGCCAAATGCTATGCTGTTAAGCTTCAGTATGTTGGTCCTCAGTGGCTATGGAGACTTACCTTCTCTGTGCACAATTCATCAGAGTTCATGGCCACAAAATGGTTTCTCGGCCCCGCTTGTAAGATGGAGGCCAATGTTACCCACAAGCTCTCGAGGAGCCCTGTGTAGAGCCTTCACTCCAAGTGGGGTGGGGACTTGTCAGGAGCATCCTTCAGTACTTGATTTTTTTCCTAAGACCCGAGACCCTGCTTCATCAGGGTAGGAACTCTCTAAGCTCTGGTGTGAACACCCAAGATAATCCAGTACATTAGGACAAGAAAGAGATGGCAAAGGACCTTTGGCAAAAGTGTAGTTCTTGGGACATCAGCCTTCCTTAGTAGGTCCTCTGAGCCTCCACAAAGACACTTCTATAGAGCATCACCTTCCCATATCTGGACCACCTTTGTCATCCAGGTCTAGTTATGCTGAGTTATTATTTCATAGTGTTCAGCCTATTTGAGGGGGTGACTGATAACCTGAATTTTGGAATGATGATCTCTTCATATTCATGCTCCTTTTCACCAAGGGGGCATGATTTTTTGTACTTATTTAAGTGTCATAATGCCACAAATGTCCTTTCCTGCCTTCTACAAAGTTGGCACCTTGCAGAGATGCTATTAGCTCCTGTCCTAGGAAAACGCTATTCCGTCTCCACAACACTCAGCAAGAAGCAGAGAACCAGCGTCATCATCACAGAAGGCTGCATCCCCCTGGTTTATAGCAGACTTTTCAGCTCTTGGCTCCCTGCAATTAGAGAAATGGATGACATGGGGGATATTAACTAGATCTACCATGAAAAAGCCCACTGCCTTGGCTTCCAGAATCAAAGGCTGCTGACCCCTCATTCCTCTTACATCCTAGTTCAGGACAGCTTAGAAAAAAGCCTGACATTGGGGAGAGAGGTCTTGACTAAAGACTTCACTTCTCTACCTAAAAACTCTGTGGCCTTAGGGATGATATTGTACTCCTCTCAGACCTCTTCTCCCTCTGTACATGGGAACAAATTGAGAACAAAAACGTTCCTGCATGTCTCATGGCATCAAAAGGATCAAGTGAGACTATGCATGTTAACATGATTTTTTTAAGTTTATTTATTTAAGTAATCTCTACATCCAGCATGGGGCTCGAACTCACAACCCTGAGATGCATTATGAAGAAACACAGTATCTACTGACTGAGTCAGCCAGGCACCCCCAATGTGACTTTGAAGTATTAAGATTTTCTAAAACAACCAGGAATTTTTACTTTAATTCTTAGAAATCCAGCTCTCATGTAAATGAGTCACTGGTTTGCCTGCCACAAAATACCCAAGAATCCAAGTAAATATAGCAATTTCACAGAAAAAAATTAATAACTTTAAGCAAAAACAAACAAACAAAACCAACATGCCTTATGCCAACAAGAGGCTAGAAATGGAACAAAGCCACCACAGTCAAATACGGGCTTTAAGCAGCTAGCCCTGGTTTGGATTCAACTTCTGCTACAGCCGGCCATGTAGCCTGTAGAAGTTAAGGCAGTGATCAAAGTCCTGGTTTCCTTATCTGTAAACGGGCAGCATTAAGAGAATATCACATCATTGTGGTGAGGATTATACAAGAAAGGTCCATGAGCCTTTAGCATCGTGCCTGCTGCGCTGTATGCACTTAGGAAACAATAGCTCCCCGGGGGCTCTGGGGAATGGAAAGAATCAGGCTGTGAGAAAGGCTGTCTCCAGCAAAATTTCACAGCATCAGCAAAAAAGGATCATGCCGTTCAGTGTCAGGGCGGGTAAAGCCAGGCTGGACAACAAGGACAGAACTTTCTCCGGAGCTTCAGCTACAGCACATGGAAACTCCTCACTCTCAGTAGTTCTGCAGCCTGAATGTTTAACAGAAGTGAACTTCTTTGTAGTTCCAGGATTTCCAAATCTCATCTTGAAGTGATCTGGTGCCTGGTATGGGAAACTCTTACGTGCTATTTGCATGACTAACACCCAGGTTCACACAGATTCAGTGGTACTGGTTTCTGAAATGCTGAAATACTTCTGCACTATTTGGCACACAGTATGAGCTATTAAAACTGTCTTTTATTAAACTATAAGTCACTGCCCGGCAGCCATGCTAGACATGGACGGATCCGGCAGCTGCTTTAAAGGCCATGGGGGCAGAGGCCTGGGTGTGTGCAGCACCTGCTAGCAGTTCCAAGAGCTCAGCACTGGCAGGCACAGGCCACAGAGCGGGTGGTGCCAACGATTCGGATTTTGCGGGCCCAAACCACACAGGAAGCGCTACTATCCACCTGCATCACAGCCCTGACAACTAAACGGCCCACCCAGCCCTTCTTTGGCTGGCGTAAGGTAGTGGGGCTCTTACGACAATCAGGTTAATCAGGAAGCTGCCGGAAGGATCTGATGCTATTCCCTATGTCAAACAGTGACTCAGAAATGGTGAACATTTATCTAGTGACAGGGACATTCTAAAGAATGTCCAAAATCAACAACAAGAAAATGAAAATTAGAATAATTGGTATTATAAATATTATCACCTGCTAAACAGTTATATGTGCATGTGTAAATTTGTTTAGAAAATAAAAGGGAACTATACTTCCCCTCCCAATTCTAAAACTCTTTAACACTATCATCATTTATAAAACATTTTCGAGAGAGAGAGGGAGCATGCATGTGCACACGTGCATGTGGGGAAGGGGCAGAGAGAGGGAGAGAGAGAATCTTAAACAGGTTCCATACTCAGCACAGAGCTCAACACACGATCTCATGATTGTGAGATCATGACCTGAGCCTAAACCAAGAGTCAGACATTTAATTGACTGAGCCACCCAGACACCCCAGATACTATCATCATTTTCAAAAGGCCATCTATTGGGGCTCCTGGGTGGCTCAGTCTGTTGGGCTTCCGGCTTTGGCTCAGGTCATGATCTCACTTTTTGTGAGTTTGAACCCCACGTCAGGCTCTGTGCTGACAGCTCAGAGCCTGGAGCCTGCTTCACATTCTGTGTCTCCCTCTCTCTTTACCCCTCCCTTGCTTGTGCTCTATCTCTCTCTCTCAAAAATAAAATAAAACATTAACAAATTTAAGAAAAGTAAAAATAAAAGACTATCTATTAGAAAAAGGAACCTTCCTTCACCATTGGTAGGAATGTAAACTGGTGCAGCCATTGTGAAAAAAGGTTTGAAGGTCCCCCCCCAATAGAACTACCATATGACATAGTAATTCCAGTGATATTTACCCAAAGAATATGAAAACACTAATTCAAAAGGATATGTGCACCTCTATGTTTATTGCAGAATTATCTACAATAGCCAAATTATGGAAGCAGCCCAAGTGTCCACTGATAAATGAATGGACAAAGATGTGGTATATAGACACAGCGAATCTGAGCCATAAAAAAAGAATGAAATCTTGCCATCTGTAACAACAGACACGGATCTACAGAGTGGAATGCTAAATGAAATAAGTCAGAGAAAGACAAATACTGTATAATTTCACTCACATGTAGATTTAAGAAACAAAACAAATGAACAAAGAACAAAAGAGACAAAATCAAAAAAACAGAATATTAACTATGGGGAACAACCTGGTGGTTATGGGGGGGAGGGGGATATGGGTAAAACAGGTGAAGACTATTAAGAGCACACTTATCTTGATGAGCACTGAATAATATAGAGAATTGTTGAATCACTGTAACATACACCTGAAACTAATATAACGCTGTATGTTAACTAGACTGGATTTTTTTTAAAGGTCATCTATTAAACACATACCCTAGGCACTCTGCTGAGCAGTTTCCATAAACCATGGAGTTAGACTTTCACACTAAGCACAGTGGCAGGTAGGAGTCCCACTGAGGAAACTGGGGCTTTGGTGACGTTTAGTCCCAGCCATGGCAGAACGAGATGGGACCGGAGTTTGGGTGGATCCAAAGCCTCTGCTCTTATCTACCTCCGATCCTGATGTCTTTTAAAAGAACTTTGTCTCTCATGCCCCTATTCTCCCACCTCACTCAAACTCATAACCCTGAGACGCATCATGAAGAGACACATTATCTACTGACTGAGTCAGCCAGGCACCCCCAATGTGATTTTTAAGTAGTGAGATTTTCTAAAACAACCAGGAATTTTTACTTTAATTCCTAGAAATCCAGCTCTCATGTAAATGAGTCATTGGCTTGCCTGCCACAAAATACCCAAGAATCCAAGTAAATATAGCAATTTCACAGAAAAAAATTAATAACGTTAAGCAAAAACAAACAAAAAACCAACATTCTTTATGCCAACAAGAGGCTAGGAATGGAACAAAGCCATCACAGTCAAATATGGGCTAGAATTTAGGCAGTCTGACTTATATCCACATTATCTGTGAGTGGGTCTGACCCACCACACTCAGTCCCAGTGACTCAGCGTCTTCAATAACATGGATGATATTTTACTTCTTTACAGCCCCCTAAAATCTTAGCACAACACCTGATAGACTGGAAGCACTCAATAAATGTATATGAAGCTGGGCTGCTGTGGAATACAGGAATTAGAAAGAAGAGGGAAGGGATGGCAAGAAAGATCAAACAATCAACTTAGCAGTGGCTTGGTCTCTGCCTAAATGTAGGCAGCAAATATAGCCAGATGCTTTTACTGTCCTCTTACACTTCTCTGAATTTCGGATTGCAGCACCATATCTTCTAGCACCCACTGAGCACTCTTGCCTGAGACATGGGAACTTCATGAAACTCAACAAAAACTTTACTGTATAAAAAGCTAATACTTAACAAAAAGGCCAAGGAGAAATTTTTATCTTCAGATAGATAAGAGGAGCCAATTAAATAACCATCACCAGCAACTCCATCCTGAAAAAAAAAATCCAAGATACAAAAGAAAGGATGGTGCAAGAAGAATGAGAAATGCAATCCAAATGAAGACTACCGTGAAACCATAACTGACTTTGTGTAGAATAAAAGCAAGGCACAGGTTGATGGCAGGGAAATTCCATCTAAATGAATGTAACACATTTTGTTCCTCATGGGTCACTGGAATCAGGCTACAGTTGTCAGTCTCATATAAAATAATGGATACATGGATATTGCTTAATTTGATCCAATAAATATTTTAAGTAATATTTTAAGAAAAACAGATCTATGTGAAAGATTTTTTTTATGTGAAAGATCTCTGCTCTCAAACACTTGAGCCAAATAAATCAGTTTACCATTCTGAAACACTAATGATCAAATCCATTTAGCAAGATCAGAACCCCTAAGAGAACTCTGAAGAAATAGAAAGGGTTCTGTCTACCACATGGCCTCTCAACTTCAGGAAGTAAGGGGTTATCCATTTTTTTCTCCCTTGTCTAACCAAAAGGTCAGGGCTAAAATTGCATTAAATGGACTATGACATTTCCCTTAATGAGTAGCCTTCTTGTTGAGACAGAAAACATCCTCACTGTCGTCTGACACTGTCTGTGATGGAGGACAGAGATAGAAGGACTGATGGCCTGCCTGAAGACTACCACACACACAAAAAAAAATCAAACAACACTGAAATCAACATTTCAGTTCTCCATATTGGAAAGAGAGAAGACAACAGAAGCCTCAACAGGTGGCTAAGAGAATTCTAAAAGTCCTCCCAAATAACCCCCAGATATTGACAGAATCTTAGAAAAGCACTGTTTGTTGTTCAGATGCAGCTGTAAGGTGAGTTTCTCAACCCCGTTCCTTCCCATGAGGCTGTCTCATCTCAGCTCCTCCTGGACAGAGGTCCTGGAGCTCTCACTGCAAGCGGACTTCTTAACGAAAGATCCAATCATTGCTCTCCAGAGATGCAGCAACTATTGTAGATAGATATTGTCTGTTGTTTACAAAATCAGGAGTGATGTGTATGGACTACATACTACACAAAAGACACACATACGCCACACGTAGCCAAAGGAACCTCACTACAATCTAAGCACTAGGCTAGGAACATACACTATCCCATGCGATACTGAGAGATATTTTTGCTCCTATTTTTCAAATAAGAAAATGTGTCTCATAGAGGCAGATTCATTTAGACAGGGTTACTCAGCTCAGATATACAAACGTCTATCTAATGACAACAGAAGTGGAAGTCCTGCTTGGGCCATGAGCAGAAGCAAGTGACACTCATAACATTTCAGTACTCGATGGGATATTGGGAATGCATTCCGATGCCTCAAATAGATACATCAGAAAGATAAAATGGCTTTCCCCAAACACCGTTACAGTTAATTTTTTTAAAAAAGAGCTTTATTGACATTTATAAAATTGAAATGCAAAGAACTTCACATATTTAAAATGTAAACATTCTATAAGTTTTGATGTATATGTGTGTGGAAGCGCAAGCGCGCGCACACACACACACACACCCCACCCCTTAGTTTCAAAGCTTATGTCCCCATTGCCACATACTTGAACAGCATCCAGACTGTCTGGAAAAAGATAAGACAAGGAATCACCACAAAATACAATCCTTGGTCCCATCGGATCATCTACCTGCCACAGCCGTTCTCTGCTCAGCTGCAGTGCTGTACTAAAAAGTAGGGAGGGAAGCCTTCTCAATTATTCAGGACAAGTGAGAGTGAGAACGCTATGCGTGACCACGTGGCACAGAGCTCAAGGGAGGAATCAGCTAATATGCCCGACAAAGAATCCTAGGATTTTAGAGCTGGAAGCACAGCTGCTCAAGAAAGTTTCTTTTGCATGTGTGTGCATGATGGGGAGGTTGAAAGAAAGGGAGGGAAAGGGGGAAAAGGCATGAGAGGATGTGAATTTCAGTTTCTAAGGTTTCCATTGAGATTTAAATATATATCATATATGTTATATATAACTTTTTGTTATATTGCATTTTCTTATACAACATATAAAATATATATGTTGTACTTTGTTATATAATATACAAAATATACATATATAACTACATAATAACATAAGATGCATGTAATACAGAGGCCAGTCATATTCAATATGGAAAATTTGGGTACATGCAAGGATACATATCCAGAGCATTAGAAAGAGAACAAATGGCTAAAAAATAAGGATGGGATGGGAAGAAAAAAAAAAGAAATCTGGAATCTAGAATCAAACCAGAAAGGGGTCCCTGCAGGTTAAAGACCACAGAGCAGCATGATTAATTCACTTCTCTGCACTCAAGGTCCACTAAAACCAAAGAAAACAGAATTAAAGCAGAGAGGAAAATAAGAAAACAAACAAGGGTAACCACTGTAAACATTCTGGAGAACTGTGTATCCTTGCATTTCTAGTTCTGCATTTCTATGCACATGCACACAGACACATTGTATGTTCTCTGTACATGGACACAGAAGTAAGATCATACTATCTGCATTTGGGGACCTGCCATTTTTTCCACTTAACACTGAAACATAGTCTTCCAAGTCATTAATGTTTTTCTCTAATATCTCTCATAGAGCTGCACCAGAATTGTTAACTGCTTTTCTCTTGCTCAGACCCACCAAATATCATTTATATTCGTATATATAAAGTGGACAGGAGTTCAGAAGTGTTTCTGCCCAGCTTGAAGAGAGAGATGTTGGTCGCTGAAGTAGGAAGGAGGAAGGCCTTATGGAAGATGTGGTATTTGATTTGCAGTTTGGGTGGAAACAGGCTAAAGAGACATAGGTAAAAAGGAAACAGATCTTAACTGGGCACCGGTTATAACAGTCCCGGGGACCACATGAATAGCACGAAGACATGGCATCCCAGTGCCCACCAAACAGGTGAGGAAGCAAGGGGCACTGGGAGATGGTGAGTAATGCATCTGAGGCGAGTGCTGGATCAGGAGCCTCCTGCAGGGAGCTGGGAGGATGTGGAGGGCGTGTGGAGGGGGAGGGAGGTTAGACTGGGAATGTGGGGGAGGGTCTCAGATCCCAGAAGGCTTGAAGGTCAAGCTAAAGAGTAAGAACTTTTACCTGTTCTCTGTATAGCTGCTTATGGAATCTGATCCTCACACTTACATAACAAATTATAAAAAATGGTTATCAGCAGATGGTCAAGAAGCTGTTCCCAGAGCAGACTAATATTGCCTCAGACAAGTGGAATTCCCCAGGGATGGCACATCCTTCAGGACATATTTCAAAAGCGATAATTCCGTCTGAGAGCACCTGAAGGAAATTTCAGAACGGTGCCTTCAGCACCTAATTATCAAATAAATATGTTAGTCAGAACCTCTGTAGTTAAGTCGTGCTACACATAAAGATGCCCAATGAGGCTAAAGTGAACTCAGAATGAGGACACATCTAAATGCTAACTAAATAGGGAATGCAGAAACATTCTGAAGGTGAATCTTGGGACAAGTGACAAAACAAAGCAAAAAAAAGGGGGGGCGGCAAAGAAACAAAACCAAACCACAGCAAGCATTGGGAGGAACATCTGTTGCCTAAGAGCAAAGACAACCTGCAGCTCTGTCTCATACTGTCAAGGACAAAGCACCTGGCATGGAATCGGCCGTGGAGACACTCTCATAAAGGTCTGACCACTCCCCTCTTGTGTGGGAAAACCAAACACTGCAAATCCAATCAAAGTCTATGGCAGGGGTTGGCTTCAAGTGCTTGGACAGACCTGGGTCTAGACTTGGCACCCAGCAGACGTGGGCTAAATCTCAAGGGCACACGCTTACCTATTAGATAGTAGGTTGGTTCCAAAGCTCTCTTTGGACCCTCTGCTTTCAAAAAATGGCCCTCTGTGTGCTACTTATCCTAAAGAGGGTCAACCCAACAATAAGCACTCCTAGAGCACAAGGAAAAGGAAAGAAGCATTTGATACAAATGATATGCTTAAAAGGAGCTACAGTTTGTAAATCTGGATTCATGACACTGACCTTGCTTACTTCCTGTGCAACCATGGGCAAGCTAATTCATCTCTCTAAGCCCCAGTTTCCTCAACTGCAAAAGGGGACAGATAATATCTTCCTTCAATATATGTTATGAGGTTTAAATGAGATAATGGCATTATGGCATTAAAGCATCTGCCACCTGGAAAGCAATCCTAAGTAGTATTTGCCCATGCATGCCTATCTTCTTTTTCCCATAGGGGAAAGTGGGGGATATCCTGTTAGGCAAACCACCATGAGAAAGAGAAAGACACAGACACTTAGGAATGGTCTGCATGTAAGAACTGCCAAGTTTTTTCATCAGGTTAGGGGAAAGGCCATTTACTATCTGTATAAACTTTAGGCAAAGAAAAAGCCTATGATACCTTCCTCATAGAATCATCACAAATATTAAATCCACCATTTGTAAAAGTCTATTGTCCATTATGCTTAAGCGGTAACTTAAGGTGGATGTATATGTGGTGGCATTAAATTAACTAGAACGCTCACAATGGATCACCAACTGGGACAGTGGAATCTTTTCCCTGTCTGAAGATTTTACCACATGGGGATTTAAACTGAACAGAGATCAGACATCCAGGAAATGGTCCTCAGTTGGAAATGCTTACATGTGGCCCCATGCTGCCTGAGGCAGGCTTACCAAGCAAAAAAAAAGGGGTCCCTTCTGGCTCCTGTGTTAACTATTAACTAGCTGCTCCGGCTGTCTTTCTGGCTTAATTATGCTCCAATAACCCTGACAAGACTGGCTGAGCTTCACTATAAATCATGACAGTAGAAAGCCTAAAATAAAAGCAAGATTAATGATATGACCTTAATCTTGGCATGAAGGCCCATTAATTGGAAATTATGGACTTAATTGAATTCTAGGCACAGCACTGGCAGCTGGATTACATTTTCTGAGACCTGTTTCTTTAGACACAGGAAGATAACTGAAATAAACCAGTGAAAACTAAGCCAAACATTGGGTGTTGCTTAGAAGACAGACAGAAATTTGATTATTTCCCTGGCATACTAGTTACCCAACCACGAAGAGTCTGAAGTTAGGTTTGGAAGAGCCATTGCCATCACTTCAGCTGCCTTTCCTGTCTTCTACATGCTCAAGGGTACCATGTAACCTCTCTGAACCTCAATTTTGAGATAATTTTAATTGCTACACACACACACACACACACACACACACACACACACACGTATAAGAAGTGCTCAATAAGAAGTGCCATTATTCTCATCCCATCTTTGCCATCATCCACTACTATAAGGAGCGTGGAGGGGACAGGAAAGAGCCATGTGGCTTCTCTTCTGCTGGCTGCAGAAAGGACACCACAAACGGCACAGACAAGTCACTATACACCCAGGGCCTTCCTGAGTTCAAAGTAGCTTCTGTCTCTGCTTGGCATCTGGTAGATGCAGATTCTTGGATGTCTCTTCTATTTCCTGTAGTCTGGTCTGTGTGAGTCCATCTGCTCTTGGGACAAAGATTTATAGGCATGAATCCTCACCCAACACTGAGAGATGGGCATTACTGTCTCCTCTGTAGAAGAGAAGGAGGGGACTCTGAGATGATGACTAATGTGTCTAAGGAACCAGCTGTGGTCTGTCCTGGAACCAGGATATCAGGCAGTTTCCTTAGGAAATCGGGAGGATGTGGAGAGTGTGTTAAGAGGGTGGGAGGTGAGACTTGGAAGGTGAGTGGTCCTCAAGTCCCCAAAGGCTTGAAGGTCAAATTAACCTTCAAACGAGCAAAGTTCTTTAGGATTACTGGGAAGGCTGGGGGGAATGCTTTTGTTGAAGCTGCAACAAGACAAACTAATGGAGAATCAGCAAGAAAAACTTAGTGAGAACAGAGACAGTGCTTAATTTATATCTGTACCAAGCACCCAGTAAGACACCTACCAGGGTAAACTGCAAAGCAGGACATTGAATAGAACTGAACTAAATCTAACAAGAAATCAAGAGCTCCACTTCATTCTTAAACCTCGGGCAATTGTTCTGAAACTCAGCAAGGTAATAATGGCAGTAGCGATCATGTATTAATCACCTTCTAATTGCTGGGAATTGGTACTACAGGCATTATATCCATTATCTCATTTAATCCTCACATTATGTTGCCAGGTGAACCTTATTATTTCCCTTTTACAGATGTGCAAACTGAGGACCCAACACAGAAATACAGTCACAGTCAGTGCTCTTCCCCAGGTCTCTCTTCCTCCAAAGCCCATGTTCATCTCATGACATTTTGTTGCCTCCTATTTGTTAAAAGCGTAAGACACAATGGGAAATGGTCAAACCAGAAAACACTTTTGGTAAACAGAGAAGCCAGATCTAGGCCTGATGTGTGCTCTGGTATAATCTCAGAGTATCTTTTCAGACCAAACACTCAGAATGGAAAAACTGAAAAGATCAGGTGCTGAAAAGACACAAATAAATGAAAACTACCTTCTGGGACTTTGACAGAAGAGGAAAACCAAGGTCTAGCTGTGCTAATGGTCCCTCATGAGGCCGTGGTGGTCCTATAAAGAGATGCTGGCAGTGGCTTAAGATGTTCTTTCCTTGAGTGCTTGGGTGGCTCAGTTGGTTAAGCGTCCAACTTTGACTCTGGTCATGATTTCACAGTTCATGAGTTCAAGCCCTACATCGGGCTCTGCACTGACAACACAGAGCCTCCTTGGGATTCTCTCTCTGCCTCCATCCTGCTCTCTCCCTCTCTCTCGAAATAAATAAATAAACTTTAAAAAAAGATATTCTTATATGTGGAACCTAAAAAAGCCATGCTCATAAAAACAGAAAGTATAATCGTGTTACCAGGGGCTGGGAGGTAGAGAAATTGAAGAAATATTGTTTAAAGGGTACAAATGTGCCACAAGTAGTAAATGAGTCCTAGAGATCTAATGCACAGCAGAGTGAATACAGACAACGATATTATCATCAAACTTGCTAGGGGACTAGAACTTAATTCTTTATTTCAGTCACGAAGAAGAAATGATGATTATGTGACATGGTGGAAGTGCCACCGCGGTAAAGGCAATCAGATTACGATACAGAAATGTATCAAGTCAACAAACTGCATACCTTAAATTTCCATAATGTTATATGTCAAAAAGATTTCAATTTTAAAAACGCCCTTTCCTAAATTAGTCTCTTCCTGCTCCTCAACCTACAGGCACACACAGTCGTCAGGGTCAACAGCTGCTCAGACTTTGCTTCTCATGTCCACCAGCCACGCGCACAGGCATCCAGACATGGCGGCCAGGGTCCCCGGGAAGGGAAAGGGCAGGAGCTCAAAGAGCGAACCTGCGAACACGCTCTCTGTCTTCCCCAGAGAACCATTCCCCAGACTTTGCAGACCTGCCCCTTGTCAAGCTGCTTCGAGGTATAAAAGCACACTAGCACGACAAACCCATGGTCACAGCCTCTGTGAGAAGGCTGTGGCTGACAGAGATGATAAATCATTAGCGCTGCCTGGTCTCCCTTGGTGCCTTTTAGCTCCCAGATAACACAATCAAAGCTTACAGGCTCTGAGGTTTCAAAGATGGGCACCGACAACCACAAAAAAAGAGTCTTGGTAAAAGAGGGACGACATGAGAGGCTAAAAGCAGGTGGCCTTCCATCATGAATAACATGTCCTCTGCAAAACCCAAAGAATGGTAAAAAAGTGGGTTAGGGGATACATTTTAAAGGTTTGGTTTCCTTCTTTAAAAGGAGGAAATGAGATTGCAGCCAGCTTAAACAAAACCTTTATACATGCTGGAAAAGGGTGATACAGCTTTTTGTTATCTGATCTGAGTGCCCACTTGACCACTGGAAAAAGTCCATGTAGAGCATGGCGGTACATGCAAATGCGGCAACCCTGGGGGGACTAATCTTCACTGGGCTCCCCCTATGTGCCAGATCTAAGCCACCTGCTTAACACACACTGATTCATTTCACCCTCATGGGGACTCTACAAAAAAAAAAGGCCATGTTGGTCCCACTTTAAGGTACTAAGATGAGGCTCACAGAAGTTACATAACCAGCCCAACATAAGAAGCCTAGTAAGCAGCGGTACAACGGGTTCCCAGAATTAAACGTCAAGTTTGACTCGAAGACAGCGTAGGTGCCAGTTTACTGCACCAAAATAGCCTGGGGTGCCTGTTTAAAATACAAATCTCCATACTTTTTCTGAATCAGAATCTCTGAAGGTAGGGCCCAAAGAGAGAGAGACAGAGAGACAGAGAGAGAGAGAGAGAGAGACAGAAGAAGGAGGGGGCGAGTAAGGGAGGAGGGAAGGGAGAGAATAGGAGGGAGAAAGGGAGAGAGGAAGAGAAGAAGGAGCTATCATCTATTGAGCATTTTTTACCTGCCGAGTGCTTCGAATAGGCCACCATACGTGCAACTGCTGAAGGGGATATTATTATACCCATTTCAAAGAGGAGAAAATCAAGGCTCATTAAAGTTTAGTAGTTGGGTCAAAATCACACGCATCTAACAAACAGCAGCATAAGAACACTTGTCACATCTACCTGCTTCTAAATCCCACGTCCTTTTACTACCATATTCTTCATTTCCACTGCCGGACAGAAGAGTAGAAGTCTCAGCGTAGGCGCCAACAGTGCTTGGATGAGGTGCACCTGAAAGGGCCCCCAGGAAGACTTTGTCCAACACAAATCAGGCAGCAGAGATGGCTACATCCTGGGGCTTCCCAACTGTCCCCTCAGCAGCCACTGTCACCGGGCTCGTCACACGGGTGGAAGCCTGGACTGGCCAAGGACAGGATGCCAGGCGCAGCACAGGGGTGCAGCCGCCACTCTCCTCACGCAGGTCCACGTGAGGGTCCACTCGCTCACTGGCCTGAACCCAGGCATTTGGGAATCTGTACTGTCTGGCTCAGGAGGAGAAACAAAGGAGTTCAAGTTCCAAATACCAGTGTGCCCTGAAGCAGACAGTGAACTCTCTCTGGGCAAAGTCTCTTCCTCGGTAAAACAAGGAGGTGGAGTTAGCTGTTCCCTAAGGTCCTATAACACTGGTGACTCCATAATTCACAGACTCTTTAGAGCATGAGTATGCAATTTGCTACCAGGCAAGGAACGGGGAGGGCCCTACCTACCATATTGAACACGAAGTTGAAGTCTAAATGCCACCAGGGGCAGCACTGGTCAAACAAAAGCATTCTAATCTCCGTCCTGACTCCCGTTTTCTATTTCTGTCCGGGAGGCCCTGCTGGGGGCTGTGATGTAACAGACTGGCCAGCTGCTAGCTCCTTCTGTCCTCTTTCCCTGCACTTGGCACTAATCTCAAACTGACCACTCCCTTGGTGCCCTTTTTTGTAACCTTTAAACATCTGCATCTTGCCTTGGAACTAACTGTAAGCTCCTAGAAGTCCAGCGGGGTGGGTTAGACAAGACTGCATACACAGTGCAGAGAATATTCTAGCATCCTTCTAGTCAAAATACACAGTAATAAAATCAGCTTGAGTGCCTGCTATGTGCCAGGGATTATTCTAAATGCTTTACAACCCTATGAGGTACATAATACTACCATCTCGTGTTTTGTAGATGTGGAGACAGAGAGAGGCTGTCTTCCTTGCTGAGGTCACACAGTTAAATAAAGGTGAAGTGCTGGCAGTCTCTCACAATGATTTCTGGAATGAACACACCTAGATCCAGACCTAGATGACAGGTGGGGCCGCATACCTTTGGCATCAGACAGACCTGGGTCCAAACTCCAGCTTAGCAATTTACTAGCTATTCCTTTAGATAAGCTGCTTGAACCTTCCTCTGCCTCAGTTTCTTCATCTGTAAAATGGAATAACAACATATATTGTGTGAAGTTATTCTGAAAATCAGACATAAAACCTATAAAAGAACCCAGTGTTGTGTCTGGCTCACTCATTTACTCACATATTTATTGAGTTGCTACTTAGTGGAAGGTTTTGTGCTGAGTGGTGGGAAAACAGACGAAAGCATGATCCCTCTGCTATCAAGTTGCTCTCACTCTACTGATAAGGTAAACATAAACAAAAGGAGTATATACCACATGGGAAGGCCAATGTTATGCACAGGTACCAGGGGCAAACAGAGAAGTGTACCTAAGGACAAGGAAACCTGAACAAAGTCTGTCAGGATGAGTAAGGCTAACCAGGCCCACCTGGACACATGGGGGAAAGCTTATTCCACTCTATCCATTGATTAAACAATACCTCCAAGGAATCAGCCTTGTCCCTATTCTCATATCTCACATTCCGTCTTTCAGAAAATACGGTCCATGCTACCTTTAAATTTTATCCAGAACCCGTAATGTGTGTAGAACTCCTACTTATTTAAGAAAAAGTGGAGGGACATGGGGGAAAAACACATATGTATATAATAACTACACAGACACACACACACACGCACACATGCACACCCCTCCCATTTGCAAAGTGAAAAAAACTCAAAACTACCTGTGGAGCAGGAAACAGGGTAGAGGGAGCAAAGATAGAAACTGGAGTTTTTTCAGTACAACTTGTTTGACAGGGAACTATGTAAATATTTAATTACAAACATGAATTTAAAAGCAGCCGTTAAAAAGTGAGAGCAAAATGAGGCGAATGAACCCAACTAGGTTTCAAATTGATGATATAACCACACAGACAGAAATGATCTCAAGTGACTCAAAGACACAAAGTAACTGTCTTAAAGTGAAATATATCCAGACCCAAACACAAAACAAAACAACCCAACAACCTTTTACAGCCTTAAACTGGTTTGGCGGTAGTGTTGGCATTGCTATTCTGTGACTGTAAATTATGGCAAAAGGCAAATAGGTAATTATATTGGTATAACTGAGAACCAGGATTTCTGAATGGCAGAAAAGAGATACAGATGTAAGAGATAACAATGTAAAAAATTGATGGAATGAAGTTAAAATCCCACAAACCTGACTTTGAGTTGGAAACAGCATAAAGAATCCATGATGTGTTTTATCTTTAAAAATTCTGTTTCTACTTCTGTCCACTGAAAATGGCTACACAATGACTACCTCAGTAGCAGAGAGCACCCATCACAAGAAAGTGGTCCTGAAACATCGTTTCCCTCTATATAGAACTAGGCCCTTTGCACTTGTGGGGATGAGCACTGGGTGTTATAGGTAAGTGATGAATCACTAAATTCTATTCCTGAAAATAAAATAAATAAAATAAAATAATATATTAAACAAAAATAAAAAGAAATCCTACTGGGGAAAAAAAGAACTAAGCCCTTTGAAAAATGTCTTATTCGAAGCCTAGAGAAGAAAATCTACACAATGAGCCTGGTTTGTGTATGAGGAGGCGAGGAAAGAGTCAATGATTACTGCAGTATGTCAAAAAGACGCAAACACCAACGTAAGAGGCCCCAAAGATGGCTCCATTTGAGCATCAGTAAGAACAGTAACTGCAATGGATTGAAATAAGTATATGTTTACAAACGTGAGTTCATAACAATAAGATAAAGAGGAAAAGAGAGAGAGAAACTTCATTCGTCACCCTTGGAGAAGGGTAGGGAACCAGTTCTTTATTTTTGAAAAACAAATTAAGAGAAAGAATTGAGCCTTTTCCTGCTTTTGCTGAATGAACTGTATTTCAGGTAATGAAACATCTGATGAGGGGAGTTTCCTTTCATAGAAGTATTCCAGCTAACAAGTAGAGAAGAAATGATAGAATTCATTCTTCACAACTCCTAAGAAAATGGAACTAGACAGTGATCAGGAAAACAGACACAACCACGCATTATGTACCCCCAGTGGAAATACAAAACACAACCTATGAGACACTCTTGCAAGAATCTAATCTGAATCTCAATCTGATCAAGCCTCTAGATCTAACTACCAGGGAACACAGGGAGAGAGGAATAGGTTGTGTACCACACGGATGCAGCCAGTAAAATCTGGGTGTTGGAACAAAACTGTAGTGCAGATAACCTGATTGTTTTCAACAAAGATATTGCAAGGGGACAAAAAAGAGACAGAGAAGAAATTTCAGAAGATAAAGAAATTTAAAAGACCTGCCAACCACTTCAGTGTATGAACATTATTTGGGTCCTTATTCAGACAAACAGTAGAAAGGAAAAAATAAGACTCCTACTTAAAAGACTTGGGAAATTTTGAACATGATGAATAGTTGATGATATTAAGGAATTACTATTTATATTCTAGATGTGAGGAGGACACTGTGTGATAACGTTTTTAAAGAAAGACCTTATATTTTAGAGATACATTGAAATATTTAAAGATAAAATGGCATTATGCCTGGGATTTATATCACAATAATCCAGAGAAGCAGGTACAGGTACAGAAGAAATGAGATTGGTCCTGAGTAGGTAATTGTTGAGGTAAGCGACAGGCACATGTGTCTCCCTTTCTACTTTTTTTGTTTCCCCTTCCTACTTTTATATACATATTTGCAGTTAGAAAGCTACATATATTTACGTATTATATACATTATATGCCATAATAATGCAGTATTTTATAGACATACATATAGAAATAATCCACCTTTCCTCACTATCTATGGTGCTACCAACCACAGATCTACGTCACCATCATTTGTAACCTGAATTATCACAGTGGCCTCTTAACTGGTATCTTTGCCTCCATCCTTGCCTGCCTGCAGTCTGTTAAAGAAAAGAGCAACAAGTGTTCTAAGAAATAAGGCAAATTATGTTACTCTTCTGCTTAAAATCTTCCATTGGTTTCCCACCCCACTTAGAATAAAAACCAAAGCTCTTGCAACGGCCAACATGGCCCTGGAGCAGCGGAGCTCTGCACACCTCTCCGGCTTTACCTCCAACTTCTCTTTCCCTGTCTCTTCACTGCAGCCACCCTGCACCTCCATTCAACGTAGAGCTGTCTCAGACCCTTGGCACTTAACATTCCACTCTTCCCCCAGATGTGCACCTGGCTTGCTTCCTCATTTCCTACAGGTCTCTGCTTAAATGTTTCTTTTTTCTTTCAGAGAGGCTTTCTAGATCACCCTAAACAAAATAGCACCCCCAATCTCTGTATTCTAATTTATTTTTCTTCCTGGTATATTTTTATGGGTTTTTTCTTGTCTCCACTTACTAGGAAAGGAGCTCCATAAAAGGACAGACATAATTTTTTGGAGCACTGTTATTTCCCAAAGTGTCTGGCTTAATGAACATTGTTAATTTTGTTTTTAATATCTGGACTATAAACTAGTCAGCAATATTTCACTGAATGTTGAGCAAAGGGAGGTGGGGTAGGTTGGAAACACATTATGGAATGCGTGTATGCTCCTTTAAGGCACCTGAATTTTGTCTTGTAGGTGATGAGTGAGCCTCAACTTATATATAACAGGCCTTCAAATCTTAGGGATGGTCATCCTTACTGAGTTTGTTATTATCTTTAAAGAAACACATGTGTTTTTGGTGTTTATATGGTATTTTCATGAGAAGGTCTACCACCTTCTAAACCTGAACCACTATACTTCTATTTAGTCACGTAAGACAAATATTTCCTCCTGGGTTAGAAGAAAATGTCCCTGCATAAAGAGATACAGACATACACAAATAAGGCCATCATTTGGCCCTAAGGTTCTTAAAAAAGCCCTAAGGGCATGAGCAGCTTGGGTCAGAGTGGTTATTTGGAAAGACTCTGTTCAAGAATCAACAAAACTCTGTTGATTGACCACAAAAGGCCCAGTGGTAACAAAGGTTTTATGTCAAAATGGGTGAATACAAAGAGATTTGAGAGGCACCTTGTCTCCTCCTCCTGTTCATAGACAGGCAAACAACAAATCCACCCCACCTTTGCAAACCCACAGCTGGCTAGCGCCTTAGTTCAGGCCACCTCCTTCCCCAGCCTGTGTCCCGCTAAGCAGTCTCCCTACTGCCAGCCTGGAACTAAGGCTCTCTCTCCAGAGAGACATCATTAAAACACAAACTTAATCTTATCACAGGCCTTCTTAGAAACGTGTATGTGCTCCGGGTAACAGCCGCTGGAATGACCTGGGAGCTGCTGACAGCCTCACCTCCTTCATTCTTCCCTAATTCGCCAGCTCCTTGCTCCAGTCCCAGGAATCCACATGCGGTTCTCCCGATAACCCCTGCTCTGGCTTTCTTCTGAACATCGTACATGCTTTTTGAGGTTCCCCATGCTATCTCAAGAGTATTTTTGCTGTCTTCTCTCCATCAACAATTCTGCATATGTTACATCTTGTGTTTTATGTCCAAAAAGAGCCATTCTAAGAGACCTCACATGATTCACCACCTTGCCAGAGGCCATCATGCTTGAGTTTTGTAGTCTATGTTCTCCAAGCTCTAGTGTCAAACACAATCACGTCTTACACTCGCAGTCTTCATGTATGTCTAGAAAAATTTGCAAGTATAATCTTGTCCAGGAGTCTTCTTTTAGGTCATGCAGTTCCCATCTCCTCCTTGGCTCTGCCTGCACAGGTAGCAGCCATCTCTTACTCGGCCTCATGGCCACCCTCAGACTTCTGGTGAAGCCCAAGAGAACCAAGAAGTTCATTGGGCACCAGTCAGATACATAAGTCAAAATTAAGTGCATCTGGTGGAAACCCAGAGGCACTGACAATAGGGTACACAGAAGATTTAAAGGCCAGACAGATCTTGATGCCCAACACTGGTAGTGGGAGCAAGAAGAAAACAAAGCACATGCTGCCCAGTGGCTTCCAGAAGTTCCTAGTCCACAAGGTCATGGAGCCTGAAGTGTTGCTGATGTGCAACAAACCTTACTGCATAGAGATCATCCTCCAAGAACCACAAAGCCACTGTGAAAGAGCAGCCCACCTGGCCATCAGAGTCACCAACCCCACCGCAGGCTGCACCGCAAAAAAAATGATATATAGACAGCCTATGTGCACATTGTATTTATATTAATAAAACCATAAAACTACCAAAACATAAAATAAAATGTCATGCAAACAATCAACAAATCCTTAATAATGATGCTCTAGGCTCTGCCTTTAATGTGATATCATCAGAGAGGAGGAGCCAAGATGGCGGAGAGGAAGGGAGCTCTGTAAACTTCATCTGCCCCATCTATTGAACTGAGAAGGACATTACTCCCATCTGCAGGACCGGAAGGAGAAAATATGGACTCCAGAAAGACAACCTCAAAGATACCTGAGTGAGTGAGTGTTAACTGGGGAGATTGGAAAACGGGCCAGCCCGAGACGGGCAGGGGAGGTGGGAGCCCCAGCCCAACACGGGGCAAGCGCGTGGAGCCCGAGGGACAAAGGGGAGAGACAGAGAAACTGAACACGCTCATAGTACTGTCTCTGGGGAAGAGATAAAGAACATTTAACCGCACTCGGAGAGAGAAACTCTCACTCCATATATAACTACTGGGCAGCGTGAAAACCAAACCCGGGTGGCACAAGGGAAAGAACAGCTTCCAGCCCTCCACCATCTCGGTGGGAAGTTGGTGGCCCCGGCCCCAGGGATGCTCACTTCGACCTCGGCTACGGGAGTGGGAGCACCCACCTCATTTCCATGGCGCATCTCACCTCCAGCATTGGCCGCGTGAATCCCGAATCCCGGGTGCCAACAGGGAAAAAATAGCCCCCACCCCTACATGATCCCGGCAGGGAGTTGGTGGCGGTGGAGGCCGGGGCACGCCCTCTGCCTGCAGGAGCACGTAGCTCATTTCCGGTAGTGCCTGGTGACTCTGGCAGCAGCTGCACGAATCCCAGCTGGCGCCAAGAGAAACTCATCCCTCCCCCAACGCTATCAATACCAGCTGGGGGCTTGGAATCCGCAGTTGTGTCTGTGACAGCGTGCACTTCACCTCCTGCTGTGCACCTTGCCTCAGGCAGCACGCCTCCCCTCAGGCAGCAGCAGCTGAAATCCTGGCCTGAGCCAAAAGAAACTGATCCCTCTCCCTAAGAAGACAGCTGCCAAAGCAAGTACATCTCATCTGTGGTAGCGTAAAGTGCATGGACTAGGATTTTGAACTGAAGCAAGCCTGGAAAATACAACCTGGCTCAGCTACAGCACAAGGAGCTCAAACTCATTACAGTGGCCTATAGTGCCTCGTTCCAGTGGGGCGTGGCATGCCACCATTTTACTCTCTGCAGCCACCAAGGTGGAGCCTCTGAGAGCAGCCTCCAAGACCTACCATACCAAACCATGCCTATCCACAAGGGGAAGCTACAACTTTTTTTTTATTCTTCCTTTTTTTTTTGGTACTTACTTTTTATTACTATTACCTTTTTACTCAAATTTTTTAAATTTTTACTCCTTATTTTCCTTTCTACTCTCTCCCTCTTTTTTTTTCTTTCTTCAAATCCAGGTATATTCCCCTGTATCTCATCCTTATCTCTCCCCTCAACTGGTCATACACTTTTAAACTGTCCATTGTCCTTCATTGTCTCTGACCCCCTTTATTTTCTTTTTTTCTTTTTTCTTCTCTTCTTTTTGTCTCTTTCCTCTCCATTTACTTTCTTTCCTTTCCCCCTTTTAATGTGTTTGTTTCTTTGATTTGTCTGTGCGTTTGTGTGCTTCTATTCCCTCTGTGTTTGTCTGTCTGTTTTCCTTCTTAGGGCTACCCCAAGAAACAAGCCAAAGTGTACATGTCGGCGAGTCCCAAATATCACTGAGTAGGGAAATAAAATATTCAAAGGCACAAGAGAAACAGAGACACCAATAAAAGAATATTTCCTGAAATGACAGGCCCTGGACAGTCAATAAGCTTCCTTTAACAGAGTAATATTAACAGGTGCACAGTACACAACGAGCTTTTTAAAGCTGACAAGAGACAAAAAACTAGCAAAAATGACAAAACGAAGGAACTCTCCCCTGAAGAACCTCCAGGAAGAAGTCACAGCCACAGAACTGCTCAAAGCAGATCTGGACAACATACCTGATCAAGAATTTAAAAAATTTGTCATAAAATTAATCGCTGGGGTTGAGAAATGCATCAAAGAATCAACTGAGACAATGACTAGGCGCTTTGAAAATAGGTGTGATGAGTTAAAAAAGGCTATAGATGAGGTGAATAACAAACTGGAGGCAGCCACCTCAAAGATTGACGAGGCAGAGAGAAGAATAGGTGAATTAGAAGATATAGTTATAGCAAAAGAGGAAGCTGAAAAAAAGAGAGAGAAATTGATCCAGGAGCAGGAAAGGAGAATTCGAGACCTGGGTGATACAATCAAATGAAACAACATCCATATCATAGAAATTCCGGAAGAGGAAGACAGAGAGAAAAGTTCTGAAGGGATACTAGGCCAAATTATAACTGAGAATTTCCCAAATCTGGATAAAGAAATAGACATTCAAAGTCAAGAGGCACAAAGAACTCCCTTAAGACATAACTTGAATTGGCCTTCGGCACGACATATCATAGTGGAACTGGCAAAATATAAAGATAAAGAGAGAATTCTGAAAGCAGCTAGGGAGAAAAGGGCCCTCACATACAAAGGGAAACCTATCAGAGTGGTTACAGACCTATCGAATGAAACTTGGCAGGCCAGGAAGGATTGTCAGGCAATCTTCAATGTGATGAACAGGAAAAAACATGCAGCCAAGAATCCTTTATCCAGCAAGCCTGTCATTCAAAATAGGAGAGATAAAAGTGTTCCCAAATAAGCAAAAATTGAGAGAATTCATGACCACCAAACCAGCCCTACAAGAAATCCTAAGAGGGACTCTATGAGGGAAATGTTGCAAAGAATACAAGGTGCCAGAGATACCACTATAAACATGAATTCGATGGAGAACACAATGACACTAAACCCACATTTTTCAATAATAACACTGAATGTAAATAGACTGAATGTTCCAACCAAACGACACAGGGTAGCAGAACAGATAAAAAAAACAAAACCCATCTATTTGTTGTCTACAAGAGACTCATTTTAGACCTGAAGATACCTTCAGGTTGAAAGTAAAGGGATGGAGAAATATCTATCATGCGACTAGAAGCCAAAAGAACGCCAGAGTAGCCAAACATATATCAGACAAACTGGTCTTTAAAGTAAAGGCAGTAACAAGAGATGAAGAAGGACATTATATAATAATTACAAGATCTTTCCATCAGGAAGAGCTAATAATTATAAATATCTATGCGCCAAATTCGGGAGCGCCCAAAAACATAAAACAATTATTCACAGACAGAAACAATCTTATTCATAAGAATGCGCTAATTGCAGGGGACTTTAAGACTCCACTGACAGCAATGGATAGATCAACCAGTCAGAAAATCACTAAAGAAGCAATGGACCTGAATGATACATTGGAACAGATGGAACTGATAGATATATTTAGAACTCTGCATCCTGAAGTTAGGAAATTCACCTTCTTTTCGAGTGCACGTGGCACATTCTAAAGATAGACCATATACTGGCGCCTAAAGCAGCCCTCCATAAGAAAAAACAAATAGAGATCATACCATGCATACTTTCAGATCACAATGCTATGAAACTTGAAATTAACCATAGGAAAACGTCTGGAAAACCTCCAAAAATGTGGAGATTAAAAACCACCCTACTAAAGAATGATTGGGCTAATCAGGCAATTAGAGAAGAAATTAAAAAATATACGGAAACCAACGAAAATGAAAATACAGCAATCCAAAATCTCTGGGACACAGCAAAGGCAGTCCTAAGAGGAAAGTATATTGCAATCCAGGCCAATTTCAACAAACTAGAAAAAGCGCAACTTCAAAACCTAATGGAGCATCTACTGGAACTAGAAGGGAAGCAGCAAGAGCACCCCAAACCCAGCAGAAGAAAAGAAATAATATTTCAGGGCAGAAATAAACAATATAAAATCCAAAAAAACAGTCGAGCAGATCAATGAAACCAAGAGTTGGTTCTTTGAAAAAATAAACAAAATGGATAAACCTCTAGCCAGGCTCCTCAGAAAGAAAAGAGAGAGCACCCAGATAGACAAAATCATGAATGGAAAAGGATCTCTCACAACTAATCCCTTAGAAATACAAGCAATCATCAGAGATTACTATGAAAAATTATATGCCAACAAACTGGACAACACAGAAGAAATGGACAAATTCCTAAATGCACATGCACTGCCAAAATTCAAACGGGAAGAGATAGAAAGCATGAACAGACCAATAACCAGTGAAGAAATCGAATCTGTTATCAAAAATCTCCCAACGAATAAAAGCCCAGGGACAGACGGCTTCCCAGGGGAATTCTACCAGACATTTAAAGCAGAGCTCATACCCATTCTTCTCAAACTATTCCAAAAAATAGAAATAGAAGGAAAACTTCCAAACTCATTCTACGAAGCCAGCATCACCTTGATACCCAAACCAGACAGAGACCCAGCCAAAAAAGAGAACTACAGACCAATATCTTTAATGAATACAGA
>PJEM01015740.1:0-28737 GCA_004023845.1 Helogale parvula | reverse complement strand
CAGGAGGGGCACAGGAGGTGCGGAGGGTAGCTGATAACCAGATGGGGGGCAGTCCAGGAGCCTGACCCCCTGGGCTCTGCAATTGGAAGCACCGCTTTCCGTGGCCAACGGGACATGATGATCCAAGCCCACCAGTGTCATTCCCGGAACTCAGGCTAAGGACACAATTGGGTAAAGGGGAAAGCTGTATTTCAAACCAGTGACTGGTGTCGTTGCAAGAAGAGAAAACAGAGACACCAGGACGTGCGCAGGGGCAGAGAGGGGAGAGGTGGCAGCTGTGAGCCCAGGACCGCGAGGGAGCACCAGCGCCACCAGGAGCTAGGCGGGAGGCCAGGCAGATCCACACCCAGAGCCTTCAGAGGGGGGCTGGCCTTGCCACCCGGAGCACGAACGGGTCCATCTCTGGTTACCGCAAGCCACCAGTTTGAGGAGCTGGGTCACACAGGCCTGGGACACAAATGCTCAGAGGCTGAGCTGGGCCTCGAGCCCTGGGCTGGACGAGCGCATCCAGGCACCAGCTCGGTGCCCCCCCCCTCCCCCCCGTCCACAGCAGCTGCCACCAGTATCCCTGTGTCTGGGCCGGCAGGCAGGGGAGGGGAAGTCCGAGGGGGCTGCTTTGTCCACCGGGAGCCTGCTCAGCGGGGGCAGCGTCACGGCTGTGCCCACCTCACACCGGCCCTGGCCACCCCGGCTGCAAGGGGTCTATGCCAGGCAGCCTCTGCCAGGCGGTGGTGTCCCCCCCGCCGGAAGTCCGGGCTGGCATGGGAGGAGGATCCAGGGGTGGTTTGGGGCAGCCTGCTGGCCCCCCTCCCTTGGCCAGGCAGCCGTGGCCCAGAAGGTCACAGTTAAGGACGGCCTGGTAAGTGGGGCTTGGGCCCATGGAGGAAGGGGCCCCCCAAGTCAGCGGTGTGACCAGGATTGGCCTGGCAGACGTCGCTGCTCCCGAGTGTCCGTGGAATTGCTCAAAGCTCCCCTGTCTCTCTCTCCCTTTCTTGTAAAAATAGGTCAGAGAGGAACCTTATACCATATTTAGAAAGTGAGGCCGCGCCTCCCAGCTCTGGCAAGAAAGGCAAACTCAGAAACAGTCTAGCTGCGTCTGACCAGAAGGCACCGAGGATGAACGTCCTGGCATGTCACCGCAGCCCAGCTGGGGCCCAAGGGAGTCCCAGATGCCGTCCGGCAATTGTTCTGGGCTCCGGTGTGAGCGCGGCCCTCTGACCCTTGTCATGGCCGTGGGGAGGGGAACTGGCACACTGCACTTCCTGGAAAACACCCGAAGGGCCACCTTCTAGCGTCACGTGAGTTCAAGTCCCGCACCGGGCTCCGTGCTGGGCATGGAGCCTACGTAAATAAATAAAATATTTGCACAGATAAACAATGTGGGTATTTGCACATACCTGGTGCATTGATAAAGTGTGGTCCACCCGCACAAGGGGTGGTATTCAGCCAGGAAGGTACGAAGCCCCCACCGCCTGCCTCTGGAACACTGGTGCCCCTCAGAGACAGGTGCTCAGCGAAAGATGCCGGGCACGTACTTTGTGACTCCTTTGATGTGAAATGTCCAGAGCTGGGAAACCTATAGACAGAAAGTAGACAAAAAATAGTTCACATAGGGAAGAGGTGGGATGCTGGATGGGCCGAAGGTTCTCCCTGAGCTGATGGAATGTTCCAAGACCGAAGGAGAGGGCATGGCCTGTCTGTGAACAGACCACACAGCCCTGAATCGTATGCCTCTAATGTGTGAACTGTATCTCAATAAAACCGGCTACAGAGAGAAGCGCGTGTATTTGTGCAGACACGGACGAGACCCGCTGACAGGGTTTGCTCCGGGAGCAGGAGAGAAGGAAGAGCAGGAGGATTGCACTTTGAACCTTAAACTCTGTTTTATTTCTGAATTGCGTGACTTTTTGCAATACGCAATGACGTCTGATACCTGGGAACCCAGCAAGGAGGAGGAGGAGGACGGAGGAAACCGGGAGGGAGTGCACGGCCCACCGCTGCCGCCCGTGTGCTGCAAACTCAGACAGTCTGTTCTCGCTGCTGAGAAAAATTTCTGCGGGCGCGAATAAGCCCACGCCTGGCGCGGCTGGGACGGGCAGTGCTCGGAGCCGCCGCGGGCACGCTCGTGGGCAGCTGGGGGCGCACACACGTCCCCCTGAGCAAACGTGGCAAACCCGGTGGCAGCCGCTCGCGGCGAGACGGAACGGGGCTCCAGGCGGATGCTGTCACTGTTGGCAGGGTCGGGTCATAAACCCGGTCCTCGGAAGGGATCGCTAAACGATGGACGGGACCGAGAGCACCGTTTCTTCTTGCCGCAAGAACTCAGAGGCGGGCCCTGCACCTGCTCGGCGCGTCCTCATAATCATGACTCGTGGTCTCGGCCAGTGTCTCAGGGAGATGAACATGGATGGAGTGGAAATTAATAGTGCATTCCGAGCTGTTCGCTGGTGGTAACATGGGCTTTCCGTTCCAAGGCCGGCCCGGGTCTCGAATGGGTGTTGGATCCGTAGAAGTGGAACCTTGAGGAGCATGACACGTGCCAGCCGGGAGGGCCCCGTGGAGAAAGAGCAGGACTCTCGCCATGGGCAGGGCAGAATCGGAACTGGGTCCCTGCTGCCACAGGCCAGTCGGACCCCACAGACGTGCACGAGGCAGCCCTGGGATCTGGGTCCCGTGTTCTGCTCTGTTCTTGCTCTTAGTGTTTTCCAAGAAGGCACCTGTCTGGCATATTCAGCCCTAAACTCCAGCCCAGAGCAGAGCTTGGGGCAGGTTCAGGAGGTCCGAGCTCTGCAAAGCCTCACGGGAGGACTAGGAGGCTGTCCTCGGGGACCTGGGGGGAAGGTGCGGGCCTGGGAGGGCCGGGCCACGCCGCCACCTGTGACTTTCCCTCTCGGGAAGTGGCCGCTGCTTCCCAACACTGAGAGGCCGGTGCTCGTGGTGACCTGGCCCGCGGCGGGCTCCCAGGGCTCTGGGGACGGTGGCGCCACTCCAGTGCTGTCTTGTCATGGCTGTTTTGTGTGTCTCTCCCCTCCACGGACCAAGGGGCACGGTGCAGAGAACGCACAATTCCCCACACACAGTAGGTGTTTGGAACAGGCCTCTCCCGTTGCAGAAAAAGGATAAATCTATCGAACTCAAGCGCACGAGTTGTGGCAGTTTCTGTGCTGCTCCCAGAAGGGGTTTGGTTGCAAGACACAGATCCTGCTGAGCCACTGACTGGCAGGTTCCAGGAGCTCACAGAATCGACGGCTCTGCGGGCACCAGGGGACTCCGGACACCTGGGGCAGAAGGCACGTATCACCTGCTGGCGAGGCGCCGAGGGCTCTCCCACCGTGCAGGACCAGCCCCCAGACCCAGGAGTTGAGGGAGATCAGCGGCTTGGGGGACAGAGAGTGGCCCAAACCAGACCTCCTGCTGGCCCAGGGGCAGCCTGAGGGAAGATGGCTTTGCTGGGGGCATGGACTTGGGAGGGTGGGGACTGGGTCCCAGGTGGCTTTGCTGGGGGCACCGACTAGTGCACGGTCACGGCCCTGTGAGGACAAGGGACGGTGGCCGAGGGAGAACTCCAGGCAGGTGGCACCCAGAGGTCAAGGGGACAGTAGTGCACCTTTCTGGCATGACCAGCACACACCAGCAGGTCCCGGGGACAGGAATGGGGTCCCTGCCTCCCGGTGCAGCATCGGGGCGCAGAGCCGGGTGTGTAGTGAGGAGTGAGGTCCCGCTGGCTCACACCCAGGTCTGGGGCAGACGGAAGGGTGACGACGCAGTGGCCGAGCGGGAGCTAGGTGACCCTGCATCTAATCCCCTCCTCACTGTGAGGGGCGGTGGAGCCGGGGGAATGGAGGCCCCGAGTGTGTCCACATCCTAATCTCCGGATCCTCAAACGAGAGTCTGTCCTGGATTGTCCAGGTGCCTCAATGCCCTCATGTGCCCTCCGAGGGGGCCACAGGTGCAGACTCAGTACAGGTGCATGGAGAGGGCACGTGAGGATGGAGACGGCCACTGGAGGGATGTGGCCACACTAGCGACCGCCAACGATTGCCCGCGGCCCCCGGAGGCTCCAGGAGGCGGGAAGGACCGTCTGCTGCAGGTTTCACAAGGAACACGGCCCTGTGACACCTTGACACGAAAGTTCAGCCTCTGGGACTGTGAGAGATTAGGTCTCTGTGGATGTAAAATACATTTAGGGGGTCTGGATGGCTCAGTCTGTAAGTGCCAGGCTCTTGATTTCGGCTCCGGTCACGATCTCACAGTTGGTGAGTTTGAGCCCTAAGTCAGGCTCTGCACGGACCGTGTGGAGCCTGCTTAGGATTCTCTCTCTCTCTCTCTCTCTGCCCCTCCTGCACACACACTCACTCTCTCTCTCTCTCGCGCAAAATAAATAAACTTAATAAAAAATAAAAAACTGAACTCTTTAAAAAATAAATAAAATACATTTAAATGAAACAAGTGTCTAGCGACTCATCACAGCCGCCCGGGGAAGCAGGGCAGGCAGGGGGCACCGCGTCCATCGGGCAAGGAGGACTTCCGGCCCCGGGCGCCCAGCGTGGCGGCAGAGCTCGGCACCAGGAGAACCTCCTGGGCCTTTCTGGCTCTTGGGTCCTTCCCGGTCCCCACGTCTGCTTCTGCTCCCCCCTGCCCGCGTAGACCCCGCACAGCTAGTGGGGGTGACGGGGGGCACAGCCTTGGAGTTAGGCTGCTCAAAAGAACAACCAAAGTTTTCCTGACTTCTTCGTGTCTGGCTAATTTTTCTGTCCGCTTGAGATTTCACTTGGGGCGGGCGGCTTGGCAGAGCCTGAGACACCCACCCCCATCTGAGGAGGGACCTCAGTCAAGGTCATTGCCTGGAAGGGAGGACAGAGTGTCCACGGGTGCGCATTGGCGTTCACAGCAGGGCCCGGGGCAGGGCTGCAGGACTGGAGGGGACGCTGGCCCGTCGCCGTCCCTGCAGCGGGCTGCCACAGCGCGGGTCCCCGCCTCGCCTGCGCAGCCGTGATGCTCACACGCACAGAGCGCCAGGCCTGCCCCGCGCTCCGACTCCGTCCCCGCCCGAGAGGTGGAGAAACACAGGCGCCCGCCCTGCACCGCCTGCCTGGCACGCAGAGCTCGAAGGCGCTGCGGCCTTGTCTCCACGGCCACCAGCACCAACCCGAGTGTGGCTGGGAATGATCGTATCCTCATCCCAGGTGGTGTCTCCCCCGATGCTTGTATTTTATATCCAGCCCCGCGTTTTCCCTGGGACGCAGTGAGTCATAGACGTGAGTGAAAGCATTGCTCCAGGCGTACAAATCGTAAGGAAGCTTCTCCATTCTCCTCTTCCTCCCAAGGGCGTAAATCGCGGCCAGCCTCCGAATCCAGGGCGTGATGCAGGGCGGGCCAGGGACCAGGGCGATGCGGGCCAGTGGTCTGGGGACTGCTGCTGCCACTCCTGCCCTCCAGGCTCTGTCCCCGTCCCCCCGTCCCTCTGCCAGCCTCACTCACGCCTCCCACACATCACAGAGGACGTGGAAAACCTGGCCGTCGGCATAGCTGCTGCTCCGTGAGTCTCTCACGGGTGATAACAACCAACTAAGAGACTAAGAGACTAAGAGAACAAGAGGCGGCCGAAGGGGCCGCGGCCCGTGCTGCATCCGGGGCTGGGGGTGGGGGGGAGCAGACGTGGATGTGAAGCCGGGCGCTGAGTCACCCTCAGGACAGGGTCGGGGGCATCGTGGCTGGCGGGAGAGGTCACCCACCCTTGGTGAGGAGGGACCCATCTTGAATCATCTCCCCCCATTCCTCTCCCCTCCCAGAGGGGTGGCAGGCTGGGACCCTGGCTGACGTCTCAAGATTCATCTGCGGCGTCCCGGCCGGTTGTAAAAAGGCAGAACAGGGGAGAATTTAGGGACCAGACGGTCCTCATAAAACCAGATAATAAATTCATCCCAAGTATGAGCTATTGATTTAGGATCACCTAAGAAGTCACCCTAGCACTCTATGAAGAATATGTTTTCAGTTCTAAAATCTTCTAACAGATATGTCGATTTTAACTGATTTTCCCTTTAGGTCTAACTCTTTCCTCCAGGTTGGGCCACGCAGCCATCGGGGGTGCTGATAACATGATGAATGGGGGGAGGATGTGCGTTTCCATTTTCCAAACGAGCTTAGAGCCAAGGCTACGCTGGCCCGCCTCTTTCTCGAAGGTGTGGGCGGTGGCTGGTGGGGTCCTCCATGTGGGCGGGGGTCCACTGCAGAACCCCAAGCGGGGCTGGGCGCCCATACACATGTCCCCTCTGGCCAGGAGTCGGCCCCACGACGCATCATCATGTTTGCTTTCTTTATGAGAAGGCTGGTATTAGAATTAATGGTAATAATTTTGCAGACGACAGATCTGAAGGCCGGAGAGATGAAATGATTTGTCCAACTGGCTTCCCCTATTTCCTGAGCCACTCAGCGCACCACGCATGCACCCTCTCAAAGGTCCCTGTGGTGTCCTACCAACTGAGGCACAGGGGGCTGGAGAGACCTGCCCGAGGCTGGGAGGCGGTGGCTCACCCCGGTCGCCCGGCTCCAGCCTCCCCAGTCCAGAAGCGCAGGCCAGACACTTTCCTGGCAGAGAGCCATTGGCGACCTCCTGCCGAGCCCGGATTTCCACCCAGACCCTCCACCCGCCTCCCCAGGCCGGTGTTCCCAGCCCCTTCTCCCCACGCACGGGCCCCACTGCGGCCAGCCACCGGCGCTGGGGAGGTGGGGTCCTGACCCGCTTCCGTCTCCACAGGCTCCAGGTAGGGCGCCCTGGGCAGGGGACCTGGGGGACCCCTAGGGGCCAGGTCTGTGCCCCCAGGTCGGCTCCTCATGTCTTTCATCAATGTGCCACATGTTTCAGGCTTTTTATTTTTTACTGGTTTTGTTGACTTGCTCTGCGAGATTTTCCCCAGGACTTTCCCATAATAATGTTTTCTAGTCAGGCTGACGATGTCTCCCTTAAGAGGTATTAATATTAGAATAAATTGTTCTTAAGGTGCATCTGCTTATGGAATAAACTATAATAAGCACTCCACAGAGCACAGCATACAGCGTAATACACCAGCGGCTGTTGGATATCCGTAATGTGCTTTAACTTCCTGAATCAGTCTGCGAGGGATGGGTGCCCTTCTAGAAAGATCTCTGTTGGGGAGGAAGACTTACCCGATGCTTTGCCTGAGCGAGGTGGAGTGTTGGTCAGGAGCAGCCTTGGCAGACGGCTGGGATGGAGGTGGCCCTCCTTGGGGACCCCTCGGGATGGCACGGGAAACCCGGAGACAGGCCTGCATCTCCCCTGAGACCTTCATTCCCCTTTGGCCCGTCTGGGGATTTCACTGCCTGAACCCCAGGACCACTGCTGGAGCAGGAATTCACTCTTTTCTTTAATGGTAGGTGTCAAATGCATCGCCGTATCTAAATATTCAATTCATTAAGTATTAAACATCTGTTCTAAATAGCACTGTGAAATGCAAATGATAGGAGCTGTTATATCTTAATACAAAATTCATTAAATGCATCGCCCCAAACTTTCCAACCTCATTATAAAGCTGTGAGCTCAACCTCGAGACCAAAGATGCATCACAGCTCTGCAGCCTCTTCTTGAGGCCGCGCCATCCAGGCGGCGGGGGGACGGGGGAGAATTTACCACCGTCAACCAGGAGAAACAGGAAATAAAGCTTTGCCGGTTTTATGCATCTCCCAAGAGAAACTATCTGTTCAGTTCGAAGAACTTTCAGGCCTCCCTACCAAATCGGACCCAAACGTGGCCATGCCTGAGATCACAGTGGCTCCCAAAGCGTGCTGCCAGGCATGGAGGACCACGGGCGCAGACCTGGGTGCTTCCCGTGAGCTCAGCACCCTGCAGGGCCAACTCCTATGTGCAGAGAGCGCTTGTGGGCAGCCTGGCCCTAACCCCCCTGGGGCACTGGGGAGATGAGCCCCTCAGGGTGCTCGAGCCTCAGGCTGTTTGGGAGCAAGGTAAACAGGACAAGGAGGCCGGTGGGTCTGGGAGCCATCCCTTCCGCAGCAAAGCCACTCAGAACCGTCTCTACCAACCTCTGCTGTTCCCGATGAGAGCAGGTGGGCAGGGCGGGCGTGGGGTGGGGCTCACACGGCTTCCGAGAGCACTCGGTGGTTATGTGGTCGGTGAACGAGTTCCCTCCTCCCTCTGCACAGCGTTGCTTTTACCCCCTATCTCTCTGGAAATGACCTCATCTCGCTGGGGTCCAGCGAGCCCAGCGGTGTTCTTTAACCCCCACGTGGGGCAGAACTTTCCAGAACTGGCTGCTTCCCTTTGGCGCCCTCTCCCCATGCGCAGCGCCGCCTTCTCTGCCGGGCTGGCCCGTGTGCACATGGCACGTGCCAGGCGCTCGGTGCTGGGTGAGGGAACGTGAGGCGTGGCCTATGAGAGAGTGCGTGAGCCAGCCCCACCCACCTTCCCTCCGGCCAAGGTCAGGGTCAGGTAGAAACCAAACAGTAGAGGGGCATAGTCTTGAAATCCACATGGCCAACCACACAGCGGGTGTCTGCCTGTGTGGACCTCGGGTGGTGTGGGCCCAGCTGACCCCAGGGGTTGGCTTAGGAACACACGTGTGACTCGGCCTGCGGCCCACGGAGGCTTCCGGGTCTGGAGCCCGGAGTCCTTGCAGAAGGCTGGGATTCCTCGTGGGGAACACGAAACATGGTTGGTGCCTCTTGACGCTTCACCACAACCCACAATGGGAAATGCATTTTGCGCTGGGCCTCCACTGACATAGTTACACATTACTTATGGTCTATTCTAACACGCACACTTCTTCACCTTCTAGCATCTTTAAAAATGTAGTCTCACAACCGGGGCGCCTGGGTGGCTCAGTCAGGTAAGCGTCTGACTCTTGACTTCGGCTCAGGTCATGATCTCCAGCTTCATGAGTTTAAGCCCTGTGTCGGGCTATGCTCTGAGGATGCCGCGCCTGCCTGGGATCCTCCCTCTCCCTCTTCCTCTCTGCCCCTCCTCTGCTCATGCTCTCTCTCTCTCTCTCTCTCTGTCTTTCATAATAAATAAATAAACCTTAAAAAATGTAGTCTCACAATAAAAATAAAATAAATAAAAATAAAAATGTAGTCTCTCCACCTGGCCATCAAAACTCTCTGGGCCCTCCTCACCCCACAAAGACGCCACTTTACTGGGACCACGTGGGTCGAGTTTCATTTTTGTTAGAATGTCTTCATGGACAGCTGCTCTGAAGCCACATTGAAAGGAAAGGATTTGGGGTACGCAGACAAACACCAAAGCAGCATCACTAACTCACGTGAGGTAACAAAAACCAGATTCAATGTTAGGGGAGCAAATATTTAGCTTTGGAGGAATGACCTTGAGGCCACATGTTTCTTTTTTTCCCAAAACAACCACCAAGTGCTTTACGAGCCTTGAGAAGGGAGGTCGCCCACAGTGGGTGGAGCCGGTGACTGGACACATGTGGAAGGATGGACCAGGACACACGTCCCAGGGCAGCCGACGGCAGGAGACCCGGCCACGTCTCTCAGGCCGGATGAGAAACTCAAAGCAACAAGAAGCTGTTGTGACAGATTCCCGTGTTTCAAAAGTCTGCTATTTAAGGTCATTCAGCGTGTGGTGTAATCGGCTGTGTTCTCTTTCTGATTCATAAAAGTCAGAGGACGGTTACAGAGTAAGGCGTGGAAGGACGCACCACTGAAGCCGCTTTGCAAGCCAGTACTCATCTTTAGGGTACAATTCACTAAACGTGTTTCCCTATTTTATTCTACTTCCTTTTTTAAGACCTCTGGCCGGGCCCACGTAACGGACTGTGAGCTGCACTCTGAAAGGGTGGTGCGGGCAGCGCCCTCCTCCGCCGCGCCAGGAAGCCCACCAGAGAGGCGGGGCCGGGGGCGGGGCCAGCTTCTCAGTCAGTGCCATCTGACAGAAACACACCGGGAGCCACATGAGAAGTGTAAGGAGCAAAAGATGAAACTAACTTGAATAGTTTTATTTAACCCAACATATTAAAAAATACCCTCTAAGCAATCAGTGGGCAAAAATTCTTAATGAGCTACTTTGTTGTCTTCATTCTGTCATTGAAATAGCGCGTGGCTCACACTTATGGCCCCTCCTGATTCAGACCAGACACACTTCCAGCATCTGACACGAGGGCCACGTGGGGCTGGCAGCCGCCGCACTGGGCAGCCAGGTCAGCAGCCTGTGTGTAAAGGGACAGATAATAACTATTTGGGGCTCCGACAGCTAATGGTCTTTGGCACAACCACTCAACTCCTTCCCCGTGTGAAAGCGGTCATGGGCAAAGGACTGCAGTAATGTTCCAATAAAAATGTATTTACAAGAACGGGCAGCAGAATAGATTCGGCCCTCGGGCTGGAGTCTGTCACCCTCTGCAGTGGGTCATTCCGTGCCTGAAGCTCAAAGCCTCTAGCCCTCCAGTTCAAGCCAACACATCCTCTGCTTAAATTCACTTAAGATGACCGGATGAAGATGGCGGCCATCTGAGCCTCCTGCCCCTCCGAGGGCGCTGCGTTCTCAGAGGTCCTCCACGTCCATGTCCGCCCAGCTTTCTTGTTCGCTCTTTGGTGGGCACTCGTCAGCCTGTGCTGCCCGTGGGCTCTTCTTCCTGAGAGCCTGCCACTTCTACCCATGTCCTTTCGTCTTCTCTGAGGGTTCCTGGGTCCTCCTGCATTTGAAAGACATGTAGGGATGTGAGGCTGACTTCCCTGAAAGCCAGCATTGTCTCTCGTGGACCTGGAACCTCCCATCCAGGGAGCAGGCAGGCTGGTTTAGAGCAATCGGGCCGGACGGGCGGAAGGGGCCTCCGAGCACACAGGCCTCCACTCCCCACTCCTGGGTCACCGCTGCCCAGAGGCCCCAGGAGGAGCCGGTGGGCTAGCGCCTTGAGCTCTCACTCACAGCCCAGTGAGAGCCAGGTGGCTCCAGCATCCGAAGTGGCTCCAGGCGAGGCGCCTGCCCGGCCCTGCACCGGAGATGATTTCCAAATGACAAACATTAGCTCAGAGACATCCAAGTGCCATTCTTGGGGCCAAGTGATCATCGAGTAATCAAGGCACATAGCAGACCTCCGAGGGTTTGCCTGCCCGTCCCTCCCTTTTCCATGGGTGATTCCTTGTCGTCTACTGGTCTCCAATGACTGGGGGAAACCAGACCAGTGAGTCATTGCCCTGAGGATTCTGGACCTGGAGAAAGCTGATTTGCAGTGAGAGTGAAGGAAGCCAGTGGCTGAAATGCCAAGTGGAGAGGGTGGGGACGTGGCCGGGGGCTTCGTGGGCACTCCCGTCCGTCCCTGGATCTCGTGTCCAGATCTGGCTCACTCTTGCGTCTCTCATGGCTCAGTGGCTCTTAGGGACACCTCCGAGTTCTCTCATAAGCTTTTTTCTGCTTCCGCAGTCCCCAACTTGTTCCAACCCCCGCAAGCCAATGAGTCCTGCTGAGTCCTCCTGGGTATGTCCCGTCCAACTCAAGTGGTCGGGGTGTGGTGGATGCACTGAGGCGAGAAAGGCAAGGGAGGCCAGGGGCCCCCCCTGCAGCGGCTGCAGCCCGCTGAGGCCAGAGGCCCGGCGCCTCCCTTGCTGCTGATGGTGCCGTGTTCTCAGGGCTGAGTTTAGCTGTGGGGCGGCACCTGTCCTGCCCAGGGGAGAGAGCCCCTGCTGTGTTCCCGGGTAGGCTGCTCTGCCTGCTCCCGCTGGGACACCTGAGGAAGCTTCCAGCCGTGGGGAGGCAGGCACTTGCTGACTCAGGAGCGGTATGTCTGGGAGCCTGAGGGCCGGGCCAGCTGGAGCTCTGGCCGGCCAGACGGTTACCTTGGAGAGAATTCCCTTCCCAAGCCCTTGTCTCCAGAAAACACTCGAGGCGTTGTAGATACCACGTGTGGCTCTGGGCATGTACAGGCGTGGCTTGGGGAATGAACCAGGAGGTCCCAACAGTCGGGGACAGAGGGGGCGCCTCTTCTTAACCGAACTTTCTGATTAGGGTTGAATAGTCACCTCGGAATGTGGGACTGGGACATAGCGTGGACACGGATCTTCACAGGTATATTTAGTAAAGGCAAGGTTATGCCAGATCAGGGTGGGCCCCGAATCTAGTGACTGGTGTCACCACAAGGAGAGGAGAGGGCACAGAGAGAGGACAGAACACACAGGGGCGACGGCCAATGCGGAGGTTACAGGCATGCCCAGCCGCAAGCCATGCAACGCCAGCAAACCCACAAACCGGGGGAAGGCAGGGTCCCCCGGGGCCGGGAGCAACTACTGCTGGCACTTTCATCTCTGCCTTTAGGCCTCCACATTGCAAAAGAATACATTTCAGTTGCTTTAAGCCATTCAGATTTGCAGTGATTCATTACGGGAGCCCCAAGAAACGAACACGGCATCCACTAGAAGGGAAGAAACCCCTCCGTCGGGTGGTCACCCTCTGCAGGGTGCTCTGGTCTGCCCTTTCCTACTGGCCGGTGCTCCCAGAACCCTCCCTCCTCCTCCTGCTTCACGGGCCCCTCACCCTCCTGGAGAATCCCCTCTGTCCTGGGAGGCCATCCCACAGCACCCCCAGGCCCCGCCAGCTCCCTCCTCAGGGCTCCCTGTGCCCGTGCAGAAGACCAGTCTCACGATGATCTTAGAGGATGCCCGTGTCTGCTCCTGCTTCCCTCTCCCGTGGCGCGAGGCCACCCAGGGCCCCGCCACCTCCTCGCCAGCCCAGAGAGGCGCTTCACGAATGCACTGCCGAGTATGACCTCTCGGTAGAGGCAAGCCTTGAATGTGCATAAAGCAGCGGCTGGGGCTCTGCTGGCAAAGCAGGGATTCGAGAAACAACCATTCCTGTCGACCATGGGCCTGATGTATGCCAACGTGTACCGGACTCTTGGGGCCTGGATGGAATCGTCTCTCCTCCCAGCATCTGGCTACGTCTCAGATCTTACTGGATGGGCGAGGTGACTGGGGGCACTGTGCCCGTGGGTGGCCGGCATCCCCGTGTCCCAGCCAACCCTTCAGGCGCACCCTGCCCACTCGGGCTGTGTCCCTGGCACACGAGGGATCTCCAAAGTGCCCAAATCGCCGCCAGAGCCCCACCCTCGCTGTGCTAATGGGCATCAGGCCACAGCCACTCACATCTGTGATTTCCCGCGTCTGGATGTAAATGTAGACAGCTGTGTGTCATATCTCCGCAGCACAGTTAGCTCACGACAGGACAAGCCTGTTCTCGGATTGGGGATTCTTGCTCCTGGTGACGGAGGACACATGTGAGCCGTCCGGAAGCTCTCTTTTATATCCAGTGCACTAAGGTTGCCAGCTGCCTTCCATGGATAAGTGAGAGAGGAACACTGACACTTGGGGTGTCCACAGAACGCATCCGAGACACGCCCGCTGCCGTTGTCACCTGACACCACCTCCAGGACTGTGAGGGCACCTCGCGTGTTGGTCTCCTGCTGACAAGCCCAGGCAAACGGCCTCGCTCCCTGGAGCCCCAGGTCCACCGTCCGTGACAGGAGCTTACCTCCGGTCTTGCAGGGTGTTGTGAGGATGAGAGTCGAGTGGGGAAAGCCCTGGTGGCCTGGCTGGCACGCGTGCAGGCCACGGAACGGGGCCACCAGTTACTCTCCCTGTCTCAGAGCGCTGGAAGGCACTCTTCTAGGGATCGATGATCAAACCAAAGGGGAAATCTTAACCGAAACTCAAGCCAGGAGGAAGAGTGAGTTATGGGTGGAAATGTGTCCCCCTTAAATTTCACAGGGTGAAGCCCTAACCCATGGGGCTATCTTTGGAGGGGGGTTGATGAAAGTTCCAGGAGGTCACTAGGGGGCCCTGATCCCATAGGACTGGACTTCTCACAAGAGAGACTCCCGAGATGCGGACAGACCGTGAGGACACAGAGAGCGGCCGACCACGTGCAAAGCAAGGAGGGAGGCCTCAGAGGAGCCAACCCTGCTGACACCTGGATCTTGGGCGTCCAGCCTCCAGAGCTGCGAGAAGGTACATTTCTGGTTGAGCTGCGCAGCCCTCCCGTACTGGGTTCCAGCGGCCGCGGCAGACCACACAGCAGCCTCCCTGACCGCATTTATTGGTCTTAAAATTCCATTTTTAGACTTGATTCTTTGATTGGTTCCCTGCCATGTTCCCAGAGGGACACAAGGGTCTCAGAATCGGTTTCCAGTCGAGTGGGCCCCGTGAGCATTTTGGGGGAGGCACCCACTAAGCTGTGAGGACGATTCCGTCACATTTATAGGTACAGGGTTCCGCCGTGTGGACTCACAGGTTAACCGTACTGGTCTGCAGCACTGACGGTGAGCCTGCCAGCGGGAGGGGCCCATGACAGGTTTGGCGGTGGGACGCTGGTGCTGTGTCCAGAACCTCGTCAGTGTTGCCACACTTCACGCTGCTTGATGTGAGGTGGCTGGTTTCCACACTTGGTGTGAAGTTGCCGTTTCCACACTTGGTGTGAAGTGGCTGATTTCCACACTTGGTGTGAAGCGGCCCGTCTCCACACTTCACGCTTCACACTGCCACATGGAGGGTGCCAACTTCTGAGCTCTTCACACCCTTCTCCCAGAGCATTTGGGACTCAGCCACATGTCTCAGCAGAATATTCTACCCTGGGCAAATTCAAGGGATATTCAGAGGATTTTCCCCTCTCTTTTAAAATGCAGTTAGGAATGACTGTGCTGGTGAGGCTGGGGATTCCAAGTACTCACAATTACTGGAATATTCTCTCTAATTTGAAATGTTTTCCTTGCACAGCTCCCAAAAGTTTGCACAAATGATCCCACTGTTCGGGTTTGGACCAGGGCTCCACTGCTGGCTGTCGTGGGAAGAAGTGATGTGGACGCCCCGTTAAGGCGATAAAACCCTCTTTCTGGATATCGTAATATATAAAAGGAGCAGGGAGCCGGCAGTCAGCAGCATGAAAGCATCTGCCTGTGGGGCACCAATGAGAAGCAGGTCTGTTGGTCCAATGGATGAACCATCGCGGTTGGGCAGGTGACCGCAGGGAGTCTGAACTGTGTGTGAGAGCCACCCGGCCCCCCACCTATCCAGCCCACCTTTTGGGCACCAAGAACAGTGCCTGCGGACTTCCCCACTTCTGGCATTTGTTGGCCATAAAGAAGGTCCTATGAATCCTAAGACCACTGAGGAGGAACAGGTGTCCATGGCCAGGAACCCAGGCCCAAGGTGCTCCAGGGAGCAGAGTCCGCTGCGAGCAGCCACACGGGCACGAGGCTGATTGTGGTGTGACCTCGCCCAAACACAGCTCCACAGGCTGTGCCTCAGAGCGGCGGCAGGACACGAGTGAGCCCTCAGTAATGGCTCCCACACCCCGAGGGCCTGAATCAGGGGAACCTCCACACACCCCTCCGGCCAGGCTCCTGGGCCCCAAGGGTCCTGAGTCCTGAGAGCCACTGCATTTTCACGGTAAGAGCTGTCTCCTCTTAGGGCCAGATGCTCCCTCCTCTCTACCGCTCACACGGCACCATCTGCATGGACAAGAGGCAGAGATGATGACCGCAGACCAAAGACTGGGACTCCACCTCGTCGCTAATGTGCCAGGAACTCCGTTCCTCAGGCAGCCTGGACAGCGCTCTGCTGGGCTCTGCAGCCACCGATGGCGGGGCTGTGAGTGTGGGCAGTGCGCCTGGGCACGCAGGCTGGTCAGTCCAGCTGGCGCCACACCCTGGCTCACCGGCATTGCCCTCCATCTCTCCCAGACACACCGCCTGGCGGGAGTGAGAAGTGGGCTCTGGGCAATTCCTTGCCAGCTAGACATTGTCTCTCGGGAGTGGTGGGCTCCCCTCAGCCTGGGGAACCAGAGAAAGAACCGGGTGGGGACACTGGCAGACCCAGTGTGTGGGTCCAGAGTCCTCACAGCCATGTCCCGAGGCCCGGGTGACTGCTGACGAGCCCCTGCCCCCACGGGATTTATCACGGCAGGTGTGATGCCCCAGACAAGCCGGTCTCGGGGCCTGGGCCAGCGCCCGGCAGGGGACTGAGACAGCGGCGGGCCAACCTCCAGGAGGCTGAGGGGAGACCACTCGTGTCTCAGGAGTGTCACCAGGCCAGATGGGTGCAGAGGAGCACGAGAAGGAAGCAAGTGTGATTCCTGGTGACCCCTCCACCTCCCCCCCCACCCCCCGCCGGCGTCTGCCTTTGCCAGGTGCTCCCTGGAGTCTCTGAGCGCCTGCTTCTGGTCGGAGTGGCTCAAAGGACCGACACCCTGGGTGTATTAGGGGCCTGGAGCTGCCACACAAACTGTCACCGACCAGGTGACTTAACACAGCAGAGCTCAGAAGTCCAGATCAGGGTGTCGGCAGGGGGTTGAGCCCACCCCAGGACCCCCTCCCGGCCCCTGGCAGCTTTGCCCACAATTTTCTGTGTCCTCCACTTGCAGATGCTTCCCTCCGATCTCTGCCTCCATCTTCAGACGGTCTTCTCTGTCTCTGGGGCTGACTCGTGTCTTATAACAACCCTCCCACTGGATGTAGAGCCTGCCTCAGTCATGATCTCACCCTGATCCTTGATCACATCTGCAAAGACCTTATTTCCAGATAAGGCTGAATTAATTCTGAGGTTCTGAGTGCAAATGAACTTTTGGGGGGCCACTATCCAAACCACTACAGTGGGCATGGAGACTGCTGGTCCGGGCAACTGTGAATAGTACGGACACCGCCGTCCGCACACATCCAGAGCTGGGGGAGGGAGGCCCAAGAGGAAACTGATACGACCCCTCCTCCAAGATAGACTTCCCCTTTATTTTATAACATCCTTAATTTTTATTTTATTTATTTTTCTGGTTTTTATTTATTTTTGAGAGACAGAGAGACAGCACGAGCAGGGGAAGGTCAGAGAGAGAGGGAGACACAGAATCTGAAACAGGCTCCAGGCTCTGAGCTGTCAGCACAGAGCCCGACGCGGGGCTCAAACCCACAAACTGTGAGATCATGACCTGAGCCAAAGTCAGACGCTTAACCGACTGAGCCACCCAGCGCCCCCTTAATTTTTATTTTAATTAAGTCTAATTATTGTAACAACCCCAGTGAGTTGAAATCAAGGGTTTTATCAGTTTTCTATTGCTGGTGTAATAAATGACCACAAACTTAGTGGCTTAAACCAACTCAAACCTTCGTCAGTTCTCTAGGTCAGAAGGCCAACGCAGGTGTTGATGGACTCAAGTCAAAGAGTGTCTGCAAAGCTGGGCTCCTTTCAGGAGGCTCCAGGGGAGAATCCATGTTTTTGCCTTTTTTTTCTGGCTTCTCGAGGCTGCCTGTGTCCTTGGCGGTGGCTTCTTCCTCCGTCCTCGAGGCCAGCAATGGCGGATGGAGTCCTTCTCGGGCCACATTATTCTGACTTCCTCTTCGCCCTCCTTTCCCCACTCAGCGGGACCTTGGTGACGACACTGGGCCACCCAGACAATCCACAACCATCTCCCTGTCCTGAGGTCAGCAGATTAGCAACCTCAACTCAATCCGTAATCGACATTCCACTTTTCACTTAACCTAACACACATTCACAGGTTCCGGAGATTAGGACATGACGCTTTGGCCAGGGGTTGGGGGATTTCTGCCTTATTCTGTTTATTGCCGGGGGTTCCTAGATGTCTTCCTGCTGTTGGCATCTAATCCAATTCCACACCTGTCAGTGTACTTTTCCTGCACGAATTCCATTCTTCAGATCTAGGAAGGACTTGTTATGTGGCCAGCGTGTGGTCATCCACCTTGCAGAATATGCCACACATTCCGAAGGTGCAGGAACAGTGTAAGTATCGATCAGGTCAAGGCCGATGATGTTTCCATAGTACTTAGGTTTTAATGGAATTTTTCCCTATTTCTACCAATTGCTCAGCAATGCTATTAAAGTCTCGAAGATCATAGGATATCTACTTCTTTTAGAGGGATATGCATTTATAATGTTTTCCTGATGAATTGGCACTATTGTCATTATGAAATGCCCCTCTGTCTTTTCTAAAGCTCTCTGGCCGGAGGTCTCCTTTGTCTGGTATTAACAGAACCATTCCAGCTTTCTGATGCTCACTGGTTGCATGATGCACCTTTTCCCACATATTTATGATCAGCCTCTCTGGGTTTTCATATTTAAAGTTATTATTTATTTATATTTATTTATGTTTTATTTATTTTTATTTTTTTTGAGGGAGAGTCTGTGCGAGGGAGAAGGGGAGAGAGACGGGGAGACAGTCTCAAGCAGGCTCCACACTGAGCACAGACCTCAGCGTGGCACCCAACCCCACAACCCTGCGGTCGTGCCCTGAGCCAAAATCAAGGGTCAGACGTGCCACCAACCGAGTCACCCAGGTGCCCCAAAAGTAATATATTTAAAAAATAACTATTGCGGCTGGGTCTTGCTATTTTTAAGTTTTAATTTGAATTGTGGTAAAGTACACATAAAATTTACCATCTTCAATGTACCGTTACCGTCTTAAGTGTAATTTGCCATTTTTAAGTGCACAGTTCAGTCCTGATAAAGATATTCACATCGTTATACAACCAATCTGCAGAACTTGTTCATCCTGCAAAACTGAAATTCTAAACCCACTAAGCAACGCCTGCTTCTCTGCCCAGGCCACTGCCTCCAGCCCCTTGAACTATTATTTTACTTTCATCTCTGAGTCTGACGATTCTGGATACCTCACATACGTGGAATCATCCAGTATTTATTTGTGTTTTTGCGACAGGCTGGCTTATCTTACTCATATAAGATCTTTAAGCTTCATGTATATTGTAGCCAGTTTCAGAATCTCCTTCCTTTTTCAGGGCTAATGTTCCATTGCATGTAGTTACCATATTTTGTTGATCCATTCTTCCACGAATGGACACCTGAGTTTCTGCTATCTTTGGCTACTGTGAATAATGCTGTTATGAACAAACATATGTGCAAAGGTCTGTTCATGTACGTGCCTTCTGTTTGCTTGCTTTTTATTGTGGTGTGTACTCAGAACTGGAATTTAATTTTTTAATTTTTGAGAAATCACCATACTGTTTTAATTTTTGATTTAATGTTTTAATTTTTGAGGAACTGCCTGTTTTACATACCAGCTGTACCATTTTACAGTGTGCAAGGGCTCCCATTTCTCCACACCTTTGCCAACACGGGTTATTTTCTGGGTTTTTTTAGTCTCCTAATGAGTACACAGTGTGGGTTTTGTTATTCAAAATCCATTTTGACAATCTGTGTGTGCCTTATAAGTGGAATATTCAGTTGACTAACATTTAATGTAACTTGTGATATCGCTGGATTTAGATATGCTAATCTGTTATTTGTTTTCTGTTTGTTCCCTCTGTTTCAAGTTCCTCTGTTCCTCATGCTCTGCCCTCTTCTGGATTATTTGAATATTGTCTAAAATTCCATTTTAATTTATCTGCTGTGTTTTAGCTATGTCTCTTTACAGTACACTCTTAGTGGTTGCTTAGGGATTAAAATACCCATACTATACAGCTTTAGCTTTTCAGTTTACTTAGAGTTAATATTGTTCTATCATATATAAAACATAGAAACCTTATAACTGTGTAGGCGCCTATGTCTCCGAGTCCTTCAATGTATACTTGTCCTGGGCACTATATCCACATACATAATAAACCCCAAAAGACAACATTGTAATTTTTTGCTTAAAACAGTCTTTCATATTTTAAAGAAATTAAGATTTTAAAAGTCTTATATTTGTCCACACATTTCCCAGTTTGGATGCTCTTCATTAATTCCCTAAAATCTGAATTTCCAACTGGTATCCATTCCCTTCAAATAACTTCCGTTCGCCTTTCTCATGAATAGCAACAGGTTTTCTGTGTTCTTTAATCTGAAAATATGCTCACTTTTGAAGGATACTGTCCCGATGATAGAATCCTAGGTGGAGAGGTTTTTCCTGAAGCCCTTTGAAGACACTGTTCCACTGCCCTCTGGCCTCCATAGTTTTGGGTGAGAAATCTGCAGTATCTCCGTATCATCTCCTTCCAGTACAATGTGTATAGTTTTTCTCTGGCTACTTTAGAGATTTTTCTCTTTCTTTTGACTTTCAGCAGTTTGGTCATGCTGCTCACATGTGGCTTTACTTATGTCTATCCTGTTGAGGGTTCACCGAGCTTTTTGAAACTAAAATTACATGTTCACCAAGTTTAGGAAATTCCTTGGCCTCTGTATCTTTAGTCAGTTTTTCTGCTACTTTTTCTGTTGCTTCTCTTGGGACTCAAGCTGCATATATGTTAGTCTTTCTGATACTGTTCCCAATGCTCTGTTCATTATTTTCAATCTGTTTTTTCTCTCTTCTTCAGATTGGGTCATTGATACTCATTTATACTCAAGTCTGCTGATTTTATCTGTGATCTCCATTCTTGTAATGAGCCAATCCACTGAAGTTTTAGTTTTAGATATTGTACTTTTTTTCAATTCCAGAATTTCCATTTCTTTTTATCATAATTTTTATTTCTTAGCTGAGATGTCTTAGTGCTTCTTCCACTGCTGGCATATTTTATTTCATCCAATACAGTAACAGGAGCTCCTTTGAAGGTCTTGTCTTCTAATCCCAACATCTTGAGATCATCTAGGATTGTTCTCAGGTAACTTTCTTCTTGAGGCTGGATCATATTTTCAAGCAAATGTAGGCTGTATCCTGGAATGTCATGTATTGGGAATGTGATGCTCTAGAGATTCAATCCTCCGGAGAAGGTTCTGTTTTAATAGGCGATTAACATGACTGACCTTAAATTGTCTCTTTCATGTCAGGTCAAATCACAATTCAGATCTTATTTTATTTTAACTGCCGTGAGTCCCGCCTAAAAGCATGTGTAGTTCAGGGTTTGGCCAGAGACTTGGGTAGAATTGGTCTGGTTTTTGTTGGGTTGGTTGTTTTGGTACAGAGTTTGTAGTTGTTACGTATTAGAGGCCCAGGCCCATAGGCGTCTACTTGGCCACACCCTTATGCTTGTTTCTAACACACTCGTGCTTTTCTACCTGTCACAAAGCTGGAGTCCTCTGAGCAGGTGACTTGGTGACAGATAAAAACACCTTCAGAAGAAACTGGGGAATAAAAGGCTACTCTCCTAGGCTGAAAGCAGAGGCATCTGTGGGCAAGCCTGCCTTCATAGTCTGCGCGGCTGCCATAGCAAAATACCACACACTCTATGGTCTAAACAACAAAAATCTATTTCTCACAGTTTTGGAAGCTAGAAGTCCAAAATCCAGTTATCAACACATTTGATTTCTTTGGAGGCCTCTCTCTCCTTGGTATGTAGGTGGACACTTTCCCCGTGTCTGTGCCCTGATCTCCTATCCTTATAAGGACAACAGTCATATTGGATTAGGGCCCACCCTACGGCCTCATTTTACCTCAATTACCTTTAAAGACTATCTCCAAATACAGTCACATTCAGAGTTCCTAGAGGTTAGGATTCCACCATATGGATTTGAGGGGAAAGCCCCTTAAGGGCTGAGGACTGCCCTCTCTTGAAAGGCTATGACGAATTCACTGACCTGCCCAAAGGCCCCCACGTCATTACCATATCCTGAGGAGAAGCCTGCGCTAAGGGACACGCAGTCACAGAGCCGGTGAGCCGTGTGTCCGATGCCCACCTCCCACATTAGGCCAGTGTGATCAGGAGCCCACTTTGGGTTTTGGGCTCTGGTCTTCCAGCTCAACAGGTCGTGGGCATCACCCACAGACCCAAGGACCCCCCCTCACAGGACCAGAAGCACCAGGAAGGGCAGGCAGCATGGAGGGCGCTGATGGTTTTAGCAGGCCTGGTCAGGTGCTCAGCATCAGCTCCTAGCAGCCCCAGGAGCCTGGCCCTGAGGCCAACGGCTTTCTCTCCGGGCCCCCCAATACCCCGCCTGAGGGGCAGCCCCTTGCTCATCATCAGCTTCCTCAAGGCTGCGTGTTGTGTGGAAATCCGACATTTCAAAGGTCTCTGGCTTGACAAAGAGAGAGGCAGACATTGGCTCACACCGGGGGTAAATCATGATAGGAAGTGATCTGAGTTCTGGTGTGTGCTGTCGTGTGGAGGGTGGGGGTCCTGGAGGACAGTGGTGCCCAGCAGCGTCTAGTCCCATCCTGTGCCCCCCACGTGCCCCTCCCCAGTGGGGACCACCCTGGAAATGACAGCTTCTACAGAGACGTGTCCCACATGAAAGGGGGGGCTTCTCAGGAGCACCCAGAGGAAGGAAGCAGCACCCGAATGAATAGAACTGAAACGTTCTGGAAAACTTGGCTTTGATGTCATTTTAAAATGCAAAGGATACTGAAGAGCAGGCACGCACTCTCCCTGGGGCCACCGGCGAGTCTGGGTGGAAACAGAAGGAGGCGTGCAGGGCAGGGCAGTGCCCCGAGCTCCACGGGAGGGGATGACAGACAGAGAGCCCGCTGCCCATCACAGCGCCCGCAGCCCCGCCGCTGGTCAGTGGCATCTCACATGTCAAAGACTTTTACCTAAGCACCGCTCCTTTTCCTCAGTTTCATTCATGCAGTTATATTCATGTAGTAGATTCATGTAATTTGCCTCAATTACACTGTCTGGGGAACCACGTGGCAGCCCATTAATCCCCTGGCAAAGCATTTGACAAGCAAACAAATTCAGAGGAGGATGACCGACGATCCTGAATTTCACCAGCTCCCCTTCCGCAAATGGTGTCAGAGCGCCTGACCTCCCAGGGGAGAGCAGGTGACTTGGGTCTGAGAACCTGCCTTTCCCACTGTCCAGCCGCTGGCAGGTCGTCCCCCCCCGCCCCCCAGGGAGATGCCACCTCACGGTGGGCGTGCCCCGGAGAGCAGGGGACGGTACATGTGCATCACGCCATCAGGTAAGTGTGCTCCGCACGCCGCCCAGTGCAGGGTCACAACAGGAAGATGTGCAATTACAGGGACAAAAATACCCCGAGGAAATCAACACGGGACTTATTAATATCAGATCCATGGGTGACAACTGTCAGACAATCGGTCAACAAGGCCCCGTGTCTCCGTGATCCCGGCTAACCCATTGCGGTCTTTATGAAGTGTCCTTGCGGGGGGTCCGGATCTTCGGATATGAGGGGGGCCCCTGCCCTTTTATTAGCAGCTAAGCTCTTTATACTTTGACCATATTGCAGCAGGTTAGACGTCTAAGCTTTATTGTCTTATGTTATTGAAAATCCAGATTCCGGCAGGCTTCTCCCTCAGGTCACGCTTTGTCTGCGAATACATCCTCATTCTCCATGTACAGAGACCGTCTGGAGAGAGGCAGAAAAAGATTATGACTGTAATATACTTAAATCCAATTTATTTGCCAGGCCAGAAACTTCCACCCTCCACAATAGCTTCCTACCCGAGATGCTGTCCTTAATTCTTTGGTGACAGGGATAGACCCGCGGCATTGGCTTCCAGCAGGTGTGGGCGCAGAGGGAAAGTGTGAGTCCCGGGGGTGCAGGCCGGTGGGTGGTGGGAGCGCCCCAGTGCAGCCCAGACTCAAGTTTCCGCTCGGAAGCCCTCATTTGTTTATTGGGATCAATCCTCAGCTTCTTGGTGTCACCGGAGAGGAAGACAGTCGGTAGAGAATAACAGGTCTAGAAAAGATCCCTGGCCCCTCGACGTTTGCCACAGGTCCCCAGTCCTGTTCTAGGTCACCCAGGAGCACCTGCCCAGGCCTCACCCCCTCAGGGTGGTCCTCACAGCCACAGTTAGGGTCTTTATTAGCCTGGGTTAACGCTTCTTCCAGGCTCTGCCTCTGGACGGAGTCTTGCAGCCTTCGAGGAGAATAATTTGGGGCAGGGGAGGGTTATTTTCTTAATCAGTATTTGCTCAGTTTATTTTTTTAATTTTCTTTTTAATTTGTTAATGTTCACTTTTGAGAGAGAGACACAGAGCACAAGTGGGGGAGGGGCAGAGAGCAAGAGAGCAGGAGACACAGACTCCGAAGCAGCTCCAGGCTCCGAGCTGTCAGCACAGAGCCCGACGCGGGGCTTGAACCCATGAACCGTGAGATCATGACCTGAGCCGAAGTTGGACGCTCAACCGACTGAGCCGCCCAGGTGCCCCGGTATTGGCTCAATTTAAACGATGGGAGGCAGCCCCGGATGGGATCACCTCCCTTCTGTCACCGCAGGGCAGGCTGTGACATTTGCTTCCCTTGGAAGGAGACAGAATTCCAGAATGGAGCGGACGCCTCGCCAGGGCGAAGCTGTGTGGGAGACAGAATGCAATGCAGCAAACATCTAAGTGCCGGTGCCCACGCTCCTGAGGACACCCGGCTCCACAGACGTAAATCTCTGAGGGTCTCAGTTCCCACATAGGAAGTGTGAGCCGGGAAGGGAGAGAAGACAGTGGTCCGTCCAGTAGGGCCGGGGAGCAAGGCTCAAAAGGCACCTTTGGGCATAAATCTAAGCACGGAATCAATTCTCAGGAAACAACGAATTAACCACAGAGCAGGACGTTTTACATATTATTAGGTGTGGGCACACCGTCTTCCAAAATGACTATAGCACTTTTTAGGGCCACCAAGAGTGGCTGCACGCCTTTTTCCACATCTTCACCAGCACTGAGTATTATGCTTTCAAAAAATTCTTGCCAGGGCACCAGGGTGGCTCAGTCGGTTAAGCGTCTGGCTTCCAGCTTCAGCTCAGGTCATGATCTCACAGTTCGTGGGTTCGAGCCCCGCATCCGGCTCTGTGCTGACAGCTCAGAGCCTGGAGCCTGCTTCGGATTCTGTGTCTCCCTCTCTCTCTGACCCACGCCTGCTCGCCCTGTCTCTCTTTGTCTCTCAAAAATTGAAAAATAAATAAATAAATAAAGAAAAATAAAAAATTCTTGCCAATCTGATAGTAAACGATCTAGATTAGATTTGCATATTCTCACTTACGAAGTTGAGCCTTTTTGCTGTAGCTAAAATTCAAGAGCAACCCAGGCATCTGTCGGTTCTGTGCTGGCTCGCAAACCGCTGTGCATCTGAACCTGATGAGCCGGGTCTGTGCCTGTGAGTTGTGTTTATGAGAAAGGCCTCCAGGACCCAGTAAGTGAAATGAACGTTGCAAGACTTTGTGTATAGTTTTAAGACGCCCTCATAGGCATACCCAAGCCCCTGCACGCTCACACGACGCTCACACACACACACACACACACACACACACACACAGAGGCAGGGTGTTGTGGGCGGGGGGCGGGGTGAGGCTGGGGAGACAGGAGGCGAGGCACTTTCCGGGTCTGGGGGCTGAGGCTGGGCTGGGCTAAACCAGACACTGCGGCCGCCAGGTAGGTGGAAAGATCATTCTGCAAGTGTTTACCACGCTGGATGGTCTGGGCGGAACTAAATTACCTGACGGAGAAAATATATTAGAGACTGAAAACTCTGCTAATCGGAAGGGATTCGCACTTCAGAAGAATCTGTAAATGGTACGTGCTTTCCTCGGCTCATCTGTCCAGAAACAACACCGTGGCCCAATTTACTCTCCATTTGCTAGAACCGTCGCGGCCTGTTTGTCTCGGGGCAAGTGAGTGTCAGGCTGAGACCTGGGGCTTCTCGGAGCTTCTCGTTGGAGCCCCCAAACCAGCCCCTCCGCACGGAAACCCCCTCTGCGCCGGCCCCTCGCCTCGAATGCCTGAAATTCCCTCTCTGTTCTGTATCTTTGCTCCCAGCCCGGTGACGTCCCGGAGCCACATGCCGTCCTCATCCTGCCGACTGGGGTCAGAGAGCCTACGACGGGCGGGGGTGACAGGCCGGAAACGGGCACTGGAAGGAGGGAAAGAAGGAGGGCAGGCCGTGTCACCATCATGGGAGGAAGTCACCAGAAGGGGTGTCGGGTGACATTAGGGAGTCACTGTTCTGTTCGATCCAAATGACGCTAACCGTGAGCTGAGGCGCCCTCACCGGCTGAAGGCACGTGCGGAGTGTTTTCAGACGACGGGACACTGCGAGGTGGCTTTCCTGCAGCCGGCGCGGGACAGAAGCCCTCGGACAGTGAGGAACAGCGCGGAGTCAGCCCACGACGGGGCGGCGGTGTGCGGGCAGCCTCAGCTCCCGTCTGAGTGCTCCTGAGCACGTCTGAATTTCCCCCAGTGCTAGGGTTCTGAAGGCGCCTGCCAACAGGAGGAACTGAAAAGGGTATGGGAGTTGAGGGGCCCACGCACTTAGAACCGGCCGCCATTATTTACAAACATGCTTGTGTTCTCAGAGACTCCGGAATTAATCTGTTCAAATACGAAAAGCTAACGGGAAGGCCTGTCCGCTGGCCAGACCAGACACATCTACGAAGACCCAACACTCCTCCCGAAAACCAGCCACGGGAAACACCACTGGAAAACAGATCTTTAAAAACTGTGTATTTATTTATTTTTGAGAGAGAGAGAGAGGGAGAGAGAGAGCGCATGAGCAGAGCAGGGGCAGAGGGGGAAGGAGAGAGAGGATCCCAAGCAGGCTCCGCGCTGTCAGAGCAGAGCCCGAAGCGGGGCTCAGACTCCCAAACGGTGAGATCATGACCTGAGCCAAAATCGAGTTGGGTGCTTAACCAGCTGAGCCACCCAGGTGCCCTGGAAAACAGATTTTCTAAAAGATGACATTTACAATAACCACCCAATTCCAAGACAGTGCTGGGTCTCGTGTGAGGGTGGGAGAGGGCCCCACCCATGTTGCCCTTTGCTTTCTGGGTCCCTGAGCAGCTGAGACATGACATCCCCCCACAGAGCTGTGGATCTTCCCGGAGACACCGCACCTCCTGGCCGCAGGACTAGGGGACGCCCAAGCTGGGCCGGGGCTCTGCACAACGAGGGCTTCCGGCCCCCGCTGGTTAGACGCCCCGGGCAGCACAGAGCTCCGCCTCCTGCAGGGGGCCCTGCTTGCAGCTTGTGGATGGCAGGCAACCCTCCAGTTCACATGTGACAGACTTGAAACTCTGAGGTTTGGGGTGAGCCAAAACTGGGGTGTCTGGCGGACCCTCGCAGTCCACAGCATCCAGGGCACATCAGCCATGTGAGGGGCAGAGCCCCGGGGCCTCCCGTGACCAGCCCCTCTCAGCCTGCAGACCCCAGGCACCCGGCTCTCCCCTGTGACTCTCCACCCTCAGGAGCTTGAGCCTAGTGGGAAAGGTCGTACCCTCGGAGATGGCCACTGCCGCACAGCCAGGCCCAGGGACTGTGGGCGCCTGGAGGGGCACGGGACCCAGGGAGTCTGGTTTTCCCGGAGGGCAGGGGCCAGGTCCCGGGGCCTGTGCAGGTGGTCCCAGCCGGGCAGGCATGTGGCTGGGAGGCAGGCACTCCGCTTCTTCCGTCTGTCCTGCCCAGGGGCTGTGCTGCCGTCTGCTCTTGCCAGGCTCGACAGATGACAGCCACCACACCTGTCACTGGCTGCCAGAACTTTTGAGAACAGAAAGGGATATCTACACGTGTCAGCTGTGGTGAATCTGACACTCGCAGGTGAAGCGTGAGCCCCCGCGCCTCCGAGCCTGCACCTCGGCATTCCTGCAGCCGCCCCTGGGCCCGGCCTCCAGTCTAGAAACCACAGGGCTGCGCTAAGACCGTCATTCCAGACCTGCTGTTCCGCTGCGGCATCTTCACGTGAGGCAGAGGGTGCGGAAACAGTGCAGACGAGAAAGCGTCTCCAGGCGGCCGCAGCGTGGCCAGTCACACCCCACACCGATGCAGATGACTCAGAAGGTCGCGCCCTGCCACACCCGGCGTGGGATGACCATCAGCCGGCCACCGTCTGTCCCCTCGAACGTGCTTCCCCGTGCCCCCCAGGCAGACTGATCACGCAGCCTGGGGCCAGCAAGTCGCAGATCAGACTCCACACATGTTCCCAGGGACTCGACTGCGCCTACTTAGGTTTCCAGGCGGCATCCGTCACTTATGATGTTCCACGAGCTTGACGCAGGCTGTTTGCGCAGGAGCAGGTGAGATCCGGCGGGTGGGGGGAGGCTGCCCTGGGGACCGGGCACATGGTGGGGTCCGCGTGGGCACGTGGAGGTCCCCCCCCAGCCCGCCTGTCCCCTCCGCCTGGTGCCACCCCCGGCCAGGGCTGCTCCGGGAGCGCCCGCCCACCGTCCGCGTGTCTGAAGGCGGCGTTTGGTGGTACTCGCCGCAATTCATTTTAATTATGTGTGTCATAAAAAGACCACCTGTGGATGAGACGATGCTGCCGTAAGAGTCTCAAGGTCACAGCAGGGAATACTTCATAACCCAAGTGTGTTTTCCCTGAGGAGTTCTACTACCATTTGATTTAATTTTTAATTTTTACATTTTAATCAAAAATAGATCAAATGGTGGTGGTCTCTCCGGGGAAACATACTTCAGATAGGAAGCCGGCCACGCTCCTTTTAAATATGTAAAGCTGCCATCTCTGTGTGAGTCGCGGTGGCCCCGCCGCCAGCCGCCCCTGCTGGGGGCCGGGCGTGTTTCCAGAGGAGCCGGGCAGAGGCAGCCCCGCGGGTCAGGCCCTCGCGAGCTCCAAACAGTAGACAGGAGGTGCCCTTGACCGTGGACCTCCACACTGCACGGGGACTAGCTCTCCCTGCGAGCCTGGTCCATCCTCGCGGGGGGTCCCCTTGCCTCTGCAGGGGCCGGCGTTGGGCAGTGAGGGATGCTGCTCAGGTGCGTGACTGTGCACCTGTGCGCAGCTGCTTTCTGACGCCTGCACTGCACACACCCGGCAGGGGGACTGACGCCTGCACTGCACACACCCGACAGCGTGACTGACGCCCCGTGCTGCACACCCTGCAGGGGACTGACGCCTGCACTGCACACACCCGGCGGGGGGACTGACGCCCCGC
>PJEM01015739.1:0-28747 GCA_004023845.1 Helogale parvula | reverse complement strand
GAATTGGAAAAATATGCACCCAAGAATTCTTTATCCAGCAAGGCTATCATTCAAAGCAGAAGGAGAGATAAAGTTTTCCAGACAAACAAAAACTAAAGGAATTTGTGACCACTAAACCAGCCCTGTCAGAAATTTTAGGGGGGACTCTCTGAGGAGAGAAAATATGAAAAAAACAAAAATAAAACAAGAAAGACCAAAAGCAACAAAGAAAAGAAAGGACCAGAGAACACCACCAGAAACTCCAACTCCATAGGCAACATAGTGGCAATAAATTCATAGCTTTCAATACTCACTCTAAATGTCAATGGACTATACACTCCAATCAAAAGACAAAGGTTAAAGAATGGGGAAAAAAACAAGATCCATCTATAAGCTGTTTACAAGAGACCCATTTTAGACCTAAAGACACCTTCAGATTGAAAGTAAGGGAATGGAGAACCATCTATCATGCTAATGGTTGACAAAAGAAAGCTAAAGTAGCCATACTCATATCAAACAATCTAGATTTTAAAATAAAGACTGTAACAAAAGATGAAGAAGGGCATTATATCAGAATCAAGGAGTTTATCCACCAAGAAGATCTAACAATTGTAAACATTTATGCTCCAAATGTGAAAACACCCAAATTCATAAATTAATCATTAACATAAAGAAACCCACTGATAAATATACCCTAATAGTAGGGGACTTCAACACCCAACTTACAGCAATGGACAGATAATCTAAACAGAAAATCAACAAGGAAACAATGGCTTTAAATGACACACTGGACCAGATGGACTTAACAGATATATTTAGAACAGTTCATCCTAAAGCAGCAGAATACACATTCTTCTCAAGTGCACATGGAACATTCTCCAGAATAGATCACATACTGGGACACAAATCAGCCTTCAACAAGTACAAAAAGACTGAGATCATACTGTGCATGTTTTCAGCGCACAACGCTATGAAACTTGGAATCAATCACAAGAAAAAACGTGGAAAGACAACAAATACTTGGAGACTAAAGCACATCCTACTAAAGAATGAATGGGCTAACCAAGAAGTTAAACAGGAAATTAAAAAGTACATGGAAGCCAATGAAAATGATAACACGACAGCCCAAAACCTCTGGGACACAGCAAGACAGTCATAAGAGGGGAGTATATAGCAATCCAGGCCTTCTTGGGAAGGAAGGAAGGTCTCAGGTACACAACCTAGCCATCCACCTTAAAGAGCTGGAAAAACAATAGCAAATAAAACCCAAAACCAGCAGAAGACAGGAAAAAATAAAGACTAGAGCAGAAATCAATGCTACCAAAACCAAAAATACAGTAGAAGAGAACAATGAAACCAGGGGCTGGTTCTTTGAAAGAATTAACAAAACTGATAAACCCCTAGCCAGTTTGATCAAAAATAAAAAGGAAAGGACCCAAATAAATAGAATCAAGAATGAAAGAGGAGAGATCACAACCAACACTGCACAAATACAAACAATAAGAGAATAGTATGGCAATTATACACCAATAAATTGGGCAAATTCCTAGAAACATTTAAACTACCAAAACTGAAACAAGAAAAACTAGGAAACTTAAGCAGACCCATAACCAGTAAAGAAATCAAATTAGTAATCAAAAATCTCCCAAAAAAACAAAAATCCAGGGCCAGATGGCTTTCCAAGGGAATTCTACCAAATATTTAAAGAAGAGTTAAGTTAACACCTATTTTTTGAAGCTGTTCCAAAAAATAGAAATGGAAGGAAAACTTTCAAACTCATTCTGTGAAACCAGCATTCCCTTGATTCCAAAACCAGACAAAGATCCCATTCACTGAAAAGGAGTACAGACCAAGTTCCCTGATGAAGATGCAAAAATCTTCAACAAGATACTAGGCAAATGAATCCAGCAATACATTAAAATAATTATTCACCACAACCAAGGATGCAGAGCTGGTTCAATATCTACAAAGCACATTAATAAAAAAAAGGACAAGAATCACATGATTCCCTCAATACATTAAGAGAAAGCATTTGACAAAATACAGCATCCTTCTTGATAAAAACCCTCAAGAAAGTTGGGATAGAAGGATGATACCTTAAGATCATAAAAGTCATATATGAAAGACCCACTGCTAATATCATTCTTAATGGGGAAAAACTGAGAGCTTTCACCCTGAGGTCGTAAACATGACTAGGATGTCCACTCTTGCCACTGGTATTCAACATAGTATTGGAAGTCGTAGCCTCAGCAATCAGATAACACAAAGGAATAAAAGGCATCCAAATCAGCAAGGAGGAAGTCAAACGTTCACTCTTCGCAGATGACATGATATGCTATATAGAAAACCCAAAATATTCCACCAAAAAACTGCTAGAACTGATCCATGAATTCAATAAAGTCAGAGGATATAAAATCAATATGCAGAAATTAGCTGCATTCTTATACACCAATAATGAAGCAACAGAAAGAGAAATCAAGGAATCAATTCCATTTGCAACTGTACCAAAAACCATAAAATAATTAGGAGTAAATCTAACCAAAGTAGTAAAAAAAAATCTATACACTGAAAACTATAGGAAGCATATGAAAGAAATTGAAGAAGACACAAAAAATTGGAAAAATATTCCATGCTCCTGGATTGGAAGAACAAATATCGTTAAAATGTTAAAACCCAAAGCAATCTACATATTCAGTGCAATCCCTATCAAAATCACACCAGCATTCTTCACAGAGCTAGGACAAACAATCCTAAAATTTGTATAGAAGCAGGAAAGACTCCGAATAGCCAAAGCAATCTTGAAGTAGAAAACCAAAGCTGGAGGCATCAAAATCCTGGACAAGATGGCCAAACATATATATCCCATCCCATTTGCTCTTCCTACAATGTGATGCTGATGCTCCCACACTGAGAGACAGGATCCAAGTTCTCTCCCAGTGAACTAAGGCCTTTGTAACTAACTCAACCAACACAGTAAGACAGATGTGACACTATGTAACCTCTGCTTAAAATCAATACAGCTTCTGTCTGCCTCTCCGGATGTTCATCTTTGGAGACTCAAGCTATGAGAAAACTCAAACTAGCTTACGGAGGAAGCCCAGTGGTGTGCTGGATGTGGCCAGTTGATACTGGTTTACTGACTAGAGGCAACTGTTAAACCTTAAGAATTTTGTGAACCAGTTATCAAACACAGCCATTATTACAAATGAGATTATATAAACCTAACAATTAAATAAGTTATATTAAAAACAAAGATAATAAATACTCAAACCTCATCATCTTCTAAAATTGTTACTGTATTTCACTATTCCCTAAGTTCTAAAGGTTATTAATGTCTGTTGTCTCCATGGCGTAGAAATACTATACAATAATGTGCTACTGCCGCCAGGCATGTCTTCCCAACTCTAGAAAATCAAACCTTATAGAACTACTCTAAATCTTCTCTTCCAATATTTAAAAACAATTCTTAAAAGGATCAAACAGACCCATGAAGAACTTAACTCCTTGCAAGAACAACGTCCAACATTCTTTAAAAAGACACACAACCTAACATGTAATTAACACAGAACTCAAAGTATTTATGACCCAAACTCTTACGAGATATGAAAAAAGAAGGGTATACCAGTCAAGGGTTACAGACCCAAGAATGACAGAGATGACAGAATTACCATATGGAGACATGATTATATTTCACATAATCAAACAGGTAAAGAAAAAAACAAACATAAAGAACAAAATGGAAGTTTTGTTATTTTTAATGTTTTTGTTTGTTTTTTGGGGGTTGTTTTGGTGACAGCTTTACTGAGATATAATTCACATAGAGAAACAGTAAATTTTTTAAAAGAGGTAGAACTTCTAGGATGAAAAAGGTACAATATCTGAAATGAACATTTCACTTAATGAGATTTATGGCAAATTAAACACCACAGAAAATTACTGAGTTTGGAAATGTAGCAGGGAAACTGATCTAAAATGAAGCAGAAGGCGTAATAAGACAGGAAAACAAATGGAAGAGCTTGACTGGCAGATGTTCCTTGCCTTTTTTCCTGTTCACCATTTTAACAAGTAGCAAAGGTCTTATTTCAAAACATCCTAAGTCGACTGCCTTATTGACAACAGAAAAGGGTATTATCAGATTTATCTTTCTCTTTAAGCATACCTCTCCGTTTCCATTGTTATTTCATACTAAGGCTTTCATGCTGACCCCAAATCCAAACTTTACCTTCTGAGGAAGGATAGACACCTTAATGCTAGACCCCTCTAAATAAACTGAGACTTTTTTTTGGCTTTCCTTTTATCTCATTCTCTACCTCATTTTGAAGGATAATGAAGAAAAGAATTTTCTGTCATCCCCTACAAGCTCTCTGAGGCCAAAAACTAAAGAAATACTGCTTACCATCTATAAATGCAACACCACCCCCAGAAGTCCATGAGCTCAAGAATGGTGGTTTTATCCAAAAACGTTTAGCATACAGAAAGAACACTACCATGCTAAAAAAAAAAAAAAAAAAAAAAAAAAAAAGCAAAGCACAGGGTAGATTTACAAGTCCTGACATTGAAAACTGCTTAAGAGTGTTCTGTTAAGTGGAAAGTGATAGTTGTAAATTAGTACATAAAATTTATAAAATACAGTTCACCCTTAAACCACATGGTTTGAACTACACCAGTCCACTTACCTGGGAATTTTTTTTCTCCAATAACAGTATACTACTGTAAATGTATTTTCTCTTATTATTTTCTTGATAATAGTTTCTTCTAGCTTACTTTTGTCTAAACATACAGCATATAATATATATAACATACAAAATATGCATTACCAGAAGGCCTCACTAAAAGGGAGGGACTATGGGGTCCTTTCATTGACTACCTTCTACATTTCTGTATTGTTTGTAACTTTTATAACATGAATGTTTTACTTTTAAAAGCAGGACAGAGGCGCCAGGGTGGCTCTGCCAATTAAACACCCAACCCTTGATTTCAGCTCAGGTCATGATCTCATGGTCATAGGATCCAGTCCACATCAGGCTCTGCGCTACGCAAGCCTTTACCTAGCGTTCTCTCTCTCTCAAAATAAATAAAGATTTTTAAAAATCAGGACAAAAATAGGAGAAATAAAAAATGGGGAGAACTCCAGCAAATTGCAGAACTCCAGATCTACCTCCACTCCCCCAACCCCCTACTCACAGCACCACACATGCAGGGGCCACACTACTAGAGCAAGTCTCTAGTGGAGATCTTTTTCTACAAAAGAAAAAATGGCACAACTCTCCAATAACCTCCTCTGCTGTGTGGAAAATACAAAATCAGTGCCATGACTTCTGAGAATGAAGACTCCTTGCCCCAAGACTCACCAGCATCCCCAGAGATTACTGAATCACTTCTTCCTTCCTTTTCTTGAACTTTCTTTGCTTTCTTTTGAACAGGCTCATCACTCTCCAGGGGTCTCTTTTTACTTCTGCCAAATTCCACAACCTATATTGGAAAATGATGTGTTATGTCTAATCTCAAAACTTGCTGTATGCAAAATAATTTAAACTTTACTTGTGAATGACAAGGTCTTTGTCTTCCACTCTTCACAGAATCATATACGTTCAGCCCTGGAAAGAACTGTGGGTGAACTGTCTTTACTATCATTAAGGACAATGTAAAGACTGGCACCTCATGAGCCTCAGCACCTCAAGCCCTGCTACAATTATTTAGAACCAAGAATATCTTTATGTACTCAGTCATTGTTCACCTAACACAGATTATAAAATCTGAATCATCCTACTTACTTATGTTAAATAAAATATCTTTTAAAAATATCCATTTAGGAAAGGTGAAGTAGATAATAAAAGAACATTATCATTTTTGAAATGTGAATTGTAATGTAACTGTTTCATATTCAAACTTGGCTTATGTTCACCACGAAAAAAAAACGTAAGATTATGAACTATTTGCTGGCAGGGAACCTGTCAAAAATTTACATCTTCCCCAAATAACCTCTAAATGGTAGGTGTAAAATAAAATCTTGTATTCATGAAAATGTAGACTGTCATCAAAATTCAAAGACAGAAGAGGAGCACTCATTCTATGGAAGAAATACAAATGAAAGGGAGAAGACTTTGAAGTAGCTGTCACCCCATCCATAGTAAAACTTGGGAGGATATGGGCGCCTGGGTGACTCAGCAGGCACATCGTCAGGGGTCAGGTTATGATCTCACGGATTTGTGATTTTGATGAGCCCTGTTTCGGACTCTGCACTAGCAGTGTAGAGCCTGCTTGGGATTCTCTGCCTCCCTCTCTCTCTGCCCCTTTCCCGAATGCTCTCTCTCTCTCTCAAAATAAAAAATTTAAAAAAACAAAACAAAACAAACTTGGAGAGTGGCTAAAAGCCAGTCTGCAATCCTTTTCCATATCCTCAGTTCAAAAATACTATACCAGGGAGCCCCAGTGAGGGGCTCACCCTTAGGTTTTCTCAGGTGGCAGTGTCCCTGACAAAAACAAAACAAACTTTCTTATTTTACTCAGTTGAAGGAACCAAAGACTAACTATTCACATCTGTACCACCTAAAGGAACTTAACCCATATTGTGTATCAGACTTTACAGTCTTACCTATAAATAGTATAGGCACTGAGTAACTGCACGATACGACTGCTTTTATTCCAGTGGCTTTAAATATTAGCACCACTGTTGCAGCTTTAAAAACTAGAGATTTGATGGCAATTCTCTTCCAGTCACCTAACTAAGTATATATAAATAAGGTAAATAAAGTTCCTCTTCAACTTCCAATACAGATTTTTTTTTAAGAGGCAAAATGGAGGTTAAAAGATGTATTCTTTGCCCAGAGGCCCCTACCCTCATCAGAATTAGGGTCAGGAGCCCTTTGTTTCTGTCTCAAGTCTGCCATCCAGAACCTACGATCTTGGCCTCAAGTCTATTACTCCAAGTGGAAAGTACAGTCTTTGAGCTGCATTTTGAAAGGCGGCCGGCCTGGTTTTTCCCGCCTTCTCCTTTCTGAGCCCGCCCCTATCTCATTGGACGGACTGATCTCGTCGATTCTCGCATACTGTCCTTATTTCTCCCTGCTCCACCCACAAGCACCGTCCCCGCCCATCTTGTCCCGCCCCATCTCCCCGCTGGCCCCGCCCCGTCCTGGACAGAACCCACCACGTGTGGCGGCAACTGAGGCGGGAGAGTGGACGCTAGGGGCGCTGCGGAGTCAGCGTCAGGGTCGGCCTTCGGGGATGCACCGGTGGGGGACGACGTGGATTTCAGGTTTCCCGTAGACTGGAAGAATCTGCTCAAAACCGCTTGCTTTGCAGAGGCTGGGCCGGCGCCAGGGGCACGACCAGAGACAGGCTTGCGACCCGACATTGCAGGGCACAGAAAGACGCCACTGGGACAGGGCCGAGGCGGGAGCGCGACCGCAACTCTCCACTCTGCGGGCGCGAGCACGTTATGACCCTGCCGTGCGCCGGGGCGGGGGGCGGGGTCTCGGCTGCACGAATAGGACCGAAGGGGCGGGGTGGATGAAATTTCGCGCCAAGCTCGTCCGGGAATCCCTGGGTGGTAAGCTGGTGCTATGGTATTTACAGCTGCTGCCATGATTCGTCCGCTAAACTGTATCGTCGCTGTGTCCCAGAACATGGGCATCGGCAAGAATGGAGACCTGCCCTGGCCCCCGCTCAGGTACCTGCGGGCCCGGAGGTGATTTGGGAGAGGGGTGCTGGAGCAGGTTACCTTTGATCGGGGCACAGGGCGGGGCCTAACAGACACTCTCGGTGGAAGATAGCGCCGGACTTAGGACCTGAGCAGACTGGAGCTCGACCACTGCTACCTTACGCCGTCTGGAGCCGGCAGGCCCAGTTCTTGATTTCCGTCCCGCTCCTGTCGCCCGGCGAGGTCTTTTCCCCACTGCGCGGTGCGGCGGAACGAAGTCCTGGTGCCTGAGACCCCACCCCCACACACCCCAATGCTGCATCTATCGGGAGCGTTAGAGCTTGAGCCCAGCAGAAAATGTTCTTCTGAGTAACGCTATTTGTCTGACTTATAGGAATGAATTCAAGTATTTCCAAAGAATGACCACAACCTCATCTGTAGAAGGTAATGTGGGATTTTTAAGTGATTGAGGTTTGGGAAACATCTTGCATGGGTAAGCTTATCAGTACAAATTTTACTTAAGTATTGCATGTCAATCTGGGACCTTTTGTCTTACCACTGATTTATATGCAGTTTCCAAGGTTTGTCCCGATTTTTTTTTAAAACACATTCTTTGAAATTTCATGTGGGCACCCGTAAATCCAGGTACTGGGCAGAATTAACAGCTAGGTACAGGCTTTGGTGAAAGAGCGTGGGGAGGAGACCAGAGGCGGCGTTTGGCATAGCCGCTGCAAGCGATGATAGGGCGTGGAGGCCAGTGAAGAGGATAAAAGTCCAAAAAACGGTTCCTGAAAGGTAAAGGTGATGCAGGAAGGGATCAAGGATGAACTCTCAGATCTTCAGTTTGAGAGTCTGGGTGACATGGAGAATAAAGAAGTGGAGAAGAGTGTGCAGTTGTGATCATTTTGAGGTTTGAGGACTTCGTGGGATCTCCAGGATAATTTTAGGTACAGGAAAGTAGGTGAATTGAGCCATTGGAGAGGCCAGCCGAGGAAGAGAATAGAGTGGTGAGATGCCCGTTTAAAACCTAAGAGATACATATTTATTTGCACATAGAAGAAACAGTAGTCGACTAAAGAGAACCAGTCAATCAGAAAGCAGATGCAGTATAACTTTAACAGGACAGCTGCAAGGTCCTTGGATCTTGCACTTTGGTCACTGGTAGAGACAAAACAGCAAACGCTTGAAGCTAAAGAATTGACATGAACCACTTTTTAGAATCCAACGTATGATCTGGTAATAGAAAAGCATCCAATGCCTGGCCTCTGCGCTTGCTTTCAGTGAATACAGTATGTCTTGAATGACTGAATGAAAGGATACCAAGGTTGTCATGGCTTTCTTTCTTCTCCCCTCCTCCCCTGCAGTGTCTTCCTATGCTGTTCACTCATCGTCTCCACCTTTGTTGTTAGGTCAGGTCCATACCATTTCTCATCAGAATTCCTCACCTCTTGGCTCTGTTATTTTTGATAATTGATATCTCCTTATCAGAACCTAAAGCTCTGTTGTTGAAAATCCACAGTGCATATTCTACAGGGGGCACCATGAATTATTGGGGTTTTAAGTATTAGAGGAAAAAACTTTGTCTCAGCATTTGGAGGTAATATTTGGTTATGAGTAATGTAAAACACAGAAAAATGCGTAGTCTAACTACTTGTATTTTGTGCATGTTAGTATTTGTGTTTAAAGAAATTCAAACTAATGATGATTCTTTAAAACAGACACAGGCACTACTTTTGATAGCCTACCAGAACATACCAAGAACTACAGAAATGTATATTTTCCTTTGATCCAGATATCTGACTCCTAAGATTTTTCTTTCATGTAATCATATCAAAAATGGAAGCTATGTGTATAAAGCTTCTATAGAAGCATTATACTTAAAAGACGGGCACAATGGAAAGTGCTTTAGCTTTTTAATTGAGTGCGATACTAAGCATCTATCTTTAATAAAAGTATAACTATTAATATATATAAAAAGTATACAAATGAATAATACTGTCATATCAAACAGTTAAACGTACTTAACTAGATTTTCTAAATCCTCAGTCCCCTCTGTAACCCTAGAACGAGGAGCTGCTGTTACCACCATTTTGTAAATAAGGGCAGTAAGGCACAGAAGATTCATAACTTGTCTCCTAGATGACTGAATACATTCACCTTCAGCACTCTGCCCGAGAATCTTGGCTATTCACTATTATACATGACTGCAATAGATTTAAACTAAATATTGGCTATAAATCAGATAATGCCAAAGGGAAAAAGAGTTACCATAATTAGGAAATGGGTGATAAATGTCAACTTTGGTAAGCCTGTTTTAAATTTTAATTTTTGAAGCAGATCCACTAGGTGTCACTGTGACAATCATCTCTCTGCACATAAAAATGAATATATGAAAATATAAATGTATACTCCCAAAAGATATTTATTTTTATGTGATTTTCTAGGTAAACAGAATGTGGTGATTATGGGTAGGAAGACATGGTTCTCTATTCCCGAGAAGAATCGACCTTTAAAGGACAGAATTAATATAGTTCTCAGTAAAAACCTGAGGTAAGTATTATAACAAATTCACTACAAGAAAATCATGTTCCATTTCTTATGGTGGAGGTCTGGGTATGACAAAACAAAATAGTATAAATATAGCACTCTTGATCAAGCTGCTTAATGTCATAAAGGTGCTTCCAGAAAATGAATAAGCAGTTATTTATGCTACATGACAATAATTTCACTCTGTTACTTAAGTTATTGATTTCACCACTCTGAAATGTTACATTAAATCCCACTGAGGTAACAGCTTTGCCAGTTCCCTTGTATCATGTATATAATACAGTTAATAATTTTCTTCTGATTTCACATATGTTTTGGGGTTTGCCAAGATTAAGTGGTTTATCCCCTCTCATACCCTGTCCTGAATACAATAAGATACGAATTTTAGGGTGGGCTAAAACGCAGTCATAACCTTATACTCTATTATTCCTGGTTTACCACAACATCCAAATAATATTTTGTACTTGTATTCTTTACACAATGTCTACAGGTGAAAAAAAATGAAAGTATTGAAATCGACTTAGGGATCCTGGAGAAAAAGAAGTCTCTCCAGTTGCCTTCTGCTAGGAATTTTCCTGTCCTCCAATCTAACATTGGAGTAGATAGTTCCCAATGCCTGGAAATGCCCTGGGGACTTTATTATGAGGAGTTGGCTTACACATTTGTGGCTGCTGGCTGGGCAAGTCCAGATCTCTGTAGGGCAGACCATCAGGAAGGGCATGCTGGCACTCTCCAGCAGGGGCTGAAACTGCTGTCTGCAGGTGAAATTTGTTCTTCAGGGAAGCTACAGAACTGCTCTTAAGGCCTTTCAACTAATTGGATCCTGCCCACCCAAATTGAAGTCATTGATTTATCAACTCAGTCACATCTACAAAATACCTTCACAGCGACACTTCAATTAGTGTCTGAATAGCCAAGAACTATAGCCCAGCTGAGTGAACACATCACAGACCATCACACCATAAGCAGGAAAAGAACATTACTCAACTGTAGGCTAAGGGAGTTCAGGCTTATATAGATTTTTTTCCCCAAATCCCTGCAAGAATGGCACAGGTAAAAACATATCAGAAGGTATACTAGAATATTTGCATTGATCTCCTTTGGATGATGAGGAATATATTGATGTACATCTTGCCATCTGCCTCAGTCTTCATAGTGTTCTCTTTATTCTGGTTGCTAGGATATCCTGATAATCTTTTTTACTTGGTAGAATCCAATATCTGACTGTATAGCCATTCCCAGAGACTCTTTAATAACCTCTTCTTGAATACTACTCAAGTTTATTTATGGCTAGCTTGAGCTAAAACAGATAGAAATCTCAGTGGGGGAGATACTCAGTTGAGCCAGCAAATCTCCTCAAATGATTTATCTAATTTCTTTATGAACCCCCTGTGGTGTATGTAATTGGGTTTGGTTGTTTCTTATGTATTTATATATAACATTTGTTGCTATATTTCACTTTTTTTTAAGGCAGAGAGGAAATTTCAAAAGTCTTTATTATCAATTTTTCTAAGGAAATAAAGATACCAGTTAGGAAAACATTATATTGAGTTTATTTTTTGTGCTTCCTTTTGCTTCCCTACTTGGGGGCAGTTACACGTATAACCTGGGCACCTGCTGTATGCCATGCAGTGCTAGGTTCTGGATTAATGGGAGAGATTTACCCATGTAATCACCATTGCTCGGGCAAGCTTTTAGCAATACTCAATTATTTTACCACCACCCTTCAGTGTAAGAAGTTGAATCCTCAAGGTAACCCCAAACTTTGCTGCCAGATTCTAATCATTTTGGGTAACTATTTCCTTAAAGTATAGGGAGAAAATGATTTTCCAAAGCTATCTCTACAATCAGGTTGCTGGCTTTAAAAGAAATATGCAGCTACATTTGGAAAACAGATTGGCATTTTCTCAAACTGTTAAACCTAGATTTGTCAAATGATCCAGCAGTTCCACTCCTTGGTTTATGAAATGAAGGAGAAATAAAACCATATGACCACATAAACACTTGTACGCAAATGTTCATAGGAGCATCATACATAATAGCCAGAAAGGTAGAAACATTCCAGATGTCCATCAATTGAATGGATAAATAAAGTGTCTTATATGCACACATGGAATATTCACAATAAAAAGAAGAACCTATATATGCTACAACAAGGATAAACTTTGAAAACGGGATGCTAAGTGAGAAAAAAAAAAACAAAAGGCCACCGAATTCTATTTATATGAAATTTCTGGAACTGACAAATTCATAGACACAGAAAGTAGATTTAAAAAAAATTTTTTTTAATATTTATTTTTGAGAGACAGAGCGTGAACAGGGGAGGGGCAGAGAGAGAAAGAGACCCAAAATCTGAAGCAGGCTCCAGGCTCTGAGGTAGCAGTCAGCACAGAGCCAGATGCGGGGTTCAAACCCACAAACCATGAGATCATGACCTGAGCCGAAGTCAGACACTCAACCAACTGAGCCACCCAGGTGCCCCAGAAAGTAGATTATTTGTTTCCTGGGTGGGGGTGGGAGTAGAGAATGATTGCTAATGGGTACAGGGTTTCTTTTGGGGGAGAGGGGATGGAAATGTTCTAAAAGTAGATAGTGGTGATAGTTTTACAACTCTATGACTATACTAAAAAGTTTCCAAATTCTACACATTAAAAGGATAAATTGTATGGTATATGATTTATATTTCAATAAAGTAATTTTTAAGGCTTTAGAACCAAAAATTAAATAAATTTTACCACAGTGTTGTAGCTTTGACAGCATCTTTAGTAAATCCAGAATTGCCTTCAGGATATAAGATGTTGTAAATTGTCTTCAACCCATGAAAGTTATTTGACATTTCATGGTATAATAATTTTTTTGTGGTCTGTCATTCTCCACAGTGACTAAAGCTTTCTTCTCTCCTCACCATTCACACACTTGGTATAGCAAAGACTTTCTGACATGGCTTCCAATACCTGCTCTGGTACCTATGACCTTGAAGCCTTGCTGAGCCTCGGTTTCCTTATCTACTAATTGGGATTAATAATGAGAACTTCTTACGGTGATTTTGAGAATTAAGATTTCGTATGTTAAATTCCTGGGACACAGAAAGTACCCTATCAATATCAGATCCTACTGTCCCCACTTTTGCTATTTCAGCAGTATTACCTTTGGTTTCTAATAGAAAATATTAATGTTAATGGAAGCACAGTGAACAGGTTTGTGTTCTCATTTTTACCCTAATGTATCACTTTGTTCTTCCTTCCCTCAGTTTGAGTCAAAACTCCCCTCCTGCCCTAACCAGAACTCTCCCCCTTGCCCCACCACTTTATCCTAGACTCCCATTTTCTCCTGGTCTCAAGACCTTGTTCTGTTGTGCTGCTCTTTGCTGTTTTAAACCTCATCACATACTGCTTCTACCTTCAGCTTCCTGGGGTCTTTCTTGTGTTAATTAACTAAGTAACTTCAATATAAACCTCAGTAGCATCTATGGTCATCGTCACTTCTGTGTTTTGCACATGTTTTTATCTTCTTTGAGACTGTCAGCTAAAGGATCATTCTCCAAGGAGTGTTCCCCCTCATCACCCCACCCAGAGGACGTACCACCTCGGCCTATCTGGCATCCTCTACACACCCCCACTGCATATCCTTTTCACATTATGGCCACTGCTGAGATATTTCTCTGCCTGCCACTGATACAGAGAATGCTTTTCTCTTTCCTTTTCATCTCTATTCCCAGCATTTAGCATATCCTGTAGCAAAACAGGTTCAGAAATTACAGAATGAATGGTCCATAGGTGATTTGTAAAAATGGGATCATCCCACATACTATCACTTTGTAACCTACCTTTTTCTCCCATTTGATACATGGAAAGATTAATCTCTATGAATATTTTTAGTGGCTACATAGTAATTGATTATGAGGATGAGGTATACCTGAACTGATTTTAGTTGGAAATCCTGTTTCAGACACTGAGTTTCAAAGGTCTTAAATTTGAAGCAGGCTTCAGGCTCTGAGCTAGCTGTCCCACAGAGCTCGACACAGGGCTTGAACCCACGAACCGTGAAAGCACGACCTGAGCCAAAGCCGGACGCTTAAGCAACTGAGCTACCCAGGCGCCCCTAAAACTTCTTTCTAAACTAGTAAGGAGTAACATTTTGCAGAAGCATTTCCTCCATGCCTTTATGATAACTAAAATCTAAAACAAATCCTTAATCAGGTCTTTGTTTTCCTTTTCCAGACTCACTACAAAGGGGCAAAAAAGTAGTTTTCACCTTAAGTCCTGGAACCATTTCAAGCCATTTTCCCACAGTCTACACAGAATGATTGCCCCCTTTCTTTGAAGTCTACACCAACCATTTATACCGCCTTCTAAATTATTTTTGCTATAACCCACCAACTTTTAGGACACCTTTTCCAATTCTCCTCTTAGGTCAGATCCTGAGTCACTATTTTTCATTCAACCCTGACTCCTGTCATCATTTCTGACTTTAGCATCCTCAGTTACTAAAACCACATTGACTTTCAGTCACTGCATACTTTATTAACTAGGCTATCTTCTCCCCCAGCTCAAATCTACATTCACTTCTCCCCTACACAGCCTTCAGCCGCCCTGACACCTTCGAGAATTCCTTGGCTCATTTAACCTCACCCTGGCGTTGAGTCTTTTTCCAGCTTTGAGTCAAAGTACATTCTTTGTTCTATCTGAACTCCTTTAGAGATGACAGAATGAAATAAGTAAAATATCTATGAAGTAGGTGAGAGAGGAGGCAGTGAAGAGAATGAATAATCTCCATTAGCTCTGGATTAATCATTGTTATAACCACTAGTTCAAAGGCAGTTACATAACTTTAAAGCATCACTCTAAGAACTTGACTTTGAATTGTAATTTCTGTTCTCTGTCTAATTACAATGAAAGCCAAATTCTACATGTTTCTTCATTTATAAAGGGATTACAGCTCTCTGTCTCCTCCCCCCTCAAAAACAATAACAACAAAACAGTTGTGGAGATAACTTTTTAAGTTATAATTAAGCCAAAGATGTAACACTGAAATTAACTCTTCCTCCTTTGGATTTTTAATTTAAAAATAATATGCTCATTTATTAATACTTCATTTCTATATTGTTTGAAACATAAAAAGTCTTTTACTCCCCATTCATCACGTATTAACAGGTTGAATATCATTCCATACTACAGTCATTCAAACATACTACTCTCTCTCGCCAACATTTTATTATGAACGTTTCAAACATATGGGAAGAACCTTACAGTAAACACCTGTATACCTAACACATAGAGTCTGCCATTTACAATTTATTATGCTTATTTTACCGTCTATCCATCAATTGTTGTTGTTTATGCATTTCAGAGTAGCAGAGACATTAGTATGTTTTCCCTAAATACTACAGCATATATATCTTAACTAAAGTTCAATATTTCTTTGTAATTTTATTCTTTTTTTTTTTAAGTTTATTTTGAGAGAAAGCGACCATGCAAGTGTACCTACACACAAGTTGGGGAGAAGGAGAGCGAGAATCCCAAGCTGACAGCACAGAGCCCAACACAAGGCTTGATCTCATGAATCATGAGATCATGACCTGAGCTGAAATCAAGAGTCAGACGCTTAACCAACTGAGCCTCCCAGGCGCCCCATCTTTTGTAATAAATATTACATACAATGAAATGTACAAGTCTTAAATGTACTTCTGCTAAGTTTTCACAAATACCTGCACCTATATAACCCCATAACCCCATACCAAAGACAGAGAATGTTACCATGATCCCTCATAAGTTCCCTTATGCCTCTTCCCAGTCAATCTTTACCATCCCTCCAGAGACAACTACTCTTCTGATTTTTTCCAACCATAAGTACCACCAGAAGTGTTTCTGTTTTTTGATTCATAGTGGTCCGTACATACACAAATACAATTTGAATTATTGCTCATAGTCCATATTGATGTGTTTTTATTGAAAGATTTCATATATATGATGATTTTGGTTTTATATTACTTATTCCTATTCAGATTATTTGACTAGTATAAATGGGTTTTAAAGAAAATATTTGTAATTATTTCTTTAACCTCAGGGAACCTCCACAAGGAGCTCATTTTCTTGCCCAAAGTCTGGATGATGCCTTAAAACTTACTGAGCAACCAGAATTAGCAGATAAAGTGGACATGGTTTGGATAGTGGGAGGCAGTTCTGTTTATAAGGTAAGTAAAATCATAAAGAAATGCTCTACGCCACTTTCCTTCAGCTTCCTGCCATCTGAACTTTAAAAAAATTAAGCCATAAACAAAGGAAGTAAATTATCCCTACTGTAAGCTAGACACATTGTCAATTTGAATTATTTATTTTAGATAAAGTCAGTTTTTAAGCCTGTTTAGTTTATTTTCAATTCAAAATAGTTGATGTTTCTAATTTAAAAACCTTCTAGGGGCACCTGGGTGGCTCAGTTGCTTAAGCGACCGGCTTCAGGTCATGATATCATGGTTCATGGGTTTGAGCCCTACATCAGACTCTGTGGTGACCGCTGAAGCCTGCAGCCTGCTTCAGATTCTGTGTCTCCCTCTCTCTCTGTTCTTCCCCACTCACATTCTCTGTCTCTGTCTCTGTCTCTCTCTCTCTCTCTTTCTCAAAAATAAATAAACATTAAAAAATTATAAAAATGTCATGTTCCCTCACTCAGCCCCACGTTTGGGCGGCACTTGTCGTGTCCCGCCCCAGCCCGCGGGGAGGTAAATCCTTGTGGGTTTGTTCCTGAGGGAGGGAGAGAGAGTAGGGCAGGAAGGGTAGCACAGAGAGTGAGGCAAGACAAGCGTTTTCTGATCCAGCCTCCTTTATTCCACACACACACTCCAGAGGCTATCATTCTCCCTCCACAGAGGTTTTACAAACAAGACCGAAACATTAGAAAAACACTGAAAACACTTAATTGCTTTTTCTTAACTTTCACTCCCTGTGCTTTGAGGGTCTCTGTTTAGACCATTTATTCAATTTCTGCCCTAAATTCACCGATCACTCACTGGAGCACTGGACCACAGCGTGGACGTCTCCTTATAAATCCTGAGCACTGGGCCACTACGTGGCCATCTCCTTATCCTGAGCACTGGACCACACAGCTAATTCTGCGTGGCCGTCTCCTTCTAAATCCTGATCGTTACCTCTTTCTCTGGTGTGTGAGTGAACGTATTGGCCTCATTAGAGGAGGCACCTCTCCCTTTGTTTGTCTTGCGTCGTATATTCAGGTGGATAATTGGACATTATGGGTAATATCTTTTCTTATTGGGGGACTACAAAAGGAGTTTCTGATGATGAGTCGTCAGATAAAGATATTGACAGTGAGGCTGGAAAGTACCATAACCCTGATTGGCCGCCTCCATATAACCCCCCACCCTTGGCACCCCCTTTAGCTTTGCCTGTCGTAGATCCCAATAGGAATCTACTAGATAAAATAGAGCAGTTGCAAGAGCGAATAAGATTAGAAGAGAAATACCTAGAGCTGAAATCACGATTAGAAGAACTTAAGGCTGGCAAAAGGGAGTCTACCATCGCGCCTTCACGGCAAATGCTCCAGCACTCACGACAAGGGGCAGCTCTCAAAGATCCCCCGACTGCCGGCCCCTTAATAGACAGTGAGGACCCTGAGGCGTTTCCAGTTATTGAGACCACTGACACCCAGGGGCAAGCATGGAGACAACATTCCGGGTTTGATTTTAAAGCAATTAAGGAGCTCAAAACTGCTGTGGCACAGTACGGGGCTACGGCACCGTATACCATGGCGATCGTACAATCAGTGGCTGAGAAATGCCTCACCCCTAGTGATAGGTATACGCTTGCGAGCCGCCTTATCTGGAGGAGATTATTTGTTATGGAAATCAGAATATGTTGAATCTTGTAAGGAGACTGCTCGGCGTAATGCTCAGGCAAATAATGGCTGGAACTTGGAGATGCTGACGGGGGAGGGAGACTATACCAGCAGTGAGATACAGACGCGATATGATGCCGGCTTGTTTGCTCAAATACAAGCGGCTGGAACTAAAGCCTGGAGAAAGTTGCCAGCCAAAGGGGATCTCAGTTCCTCCTTAACTAACATTAAGCAAGGTCCCGATGAGCCTTTCGCCGACTTTGCCCATCGGCTTCTTACAGCAGCGGAGCGTATTCTTGGTAATGTCAATGCTAGCTCCGAATTTGTTAAACAACTTGCATATGAAAATGCAAATTCCGCATGTCAGGCGGCCATTAGACCCTATAAAAAAAGGACAGATCTCTCTGGTTATATTAGATTGTGTTCTGATATCGGCTCTGCTTACCAGCAGGGATTGGCAATGGCTGCAGCCCTGCAAGGATTTACCGTAAAAGAACTTTTAGGCCACCAAGGCAAGGGTAAATGTTTCAACTGTGGTAGAAAAGGTCACTTTGCCAAAGACTGTCGATCCAACAAGGGGCCCAATGATTATAATGTCGCTCCTAGATTGTGTCCTCGATGTCAGAAAGGCCGACACTGGGCTAAAGATTGTAGATCAGAGACAGACTTCCAGGGTAACCCATTACCACCCCTGCAGGGAAACGGGAAATGGGGCCAGCCCCAGGCCCCGAAACCCAAACAACAATCCGTTTCATACCTCTGCAGAGCAATCCCAGGAAGTGCAGGACTGGACCTCTGTTCTACCACCCACACAGTATTAACCCCCGAGATGGGGGTCCAAATCCTGCCCACTGGGATTTACGGTCCCTTACCCCCTAAAACTTTTGGTTTGCTTTTGGGACGCAGTAGTGCTATAGTTAGAGGGCTACATGTCTATCCTGGAGTGATAGACAACGACTATACAGGAGAAATAAAAATTATGGCCTCACTCTCTGTGCTCCCCTTCCTGCCCTGCTCTCTCTCTCTCCCTCAGGAACGAACCTGCAAGGATTTACCGCCCCGCCAGCCAGGGCGGGACATGACATAAAAACATACTAAATCCTTCCCTTAGAATTGTACTAGCATTGCACTGTTTTCTGCTCCCTGGATGTGCCCTGATATACTGAATTATCCCCTTTTCTTCCAGAATATATAGGTTCTTACTGAGGAAGGGATGGGGCTCTCCGGTGCTACACACTGACTAGATGTATGTGAATTTGTTGAAAGGAGGCAACCATTTTGTATAATGATTCCATAATATAAGGGAAACAAGTCAAAGAGAAGAGTTCTTATTTTTTTTTTTCCCAGTCTTGCGGTCTCTTGTGGTTTTTTCACACATATCATGCCATGAATTCACAGGGAATGGGTTCGAGCAGTCCAGGCTCTTTTCCATTGGTTCTCCCAAAGTGTACTTCCCTGGGGGAGCAGGCTGGCCCTTCAGTTGAACCCACGTACCTTTCTCTTTGGCTTCCTTCTTTTTCAGATCATTTTCTTTCACATGCTTCAGGAAGCTATCTCGGCTCTTTTGAGTGCTTCATTTGCTCAATATGTACATGAATTCTGGCAAGGATCTTGCCCTTGTTTGTTCACAACAATGCCAATAGCATGCTGGGTAACCCTGTACGCTCTTCCAGCTTTGCAACAGTAGAATGTTTAGGCTTATCTTCCCTGGGGCCAGCCTGGTTTTGTAACCAGAGTCTCATTGGAACACAGCCGTACCCGTTGGCTTAGTAGTGTGTACAGCTGCTGTCACTCAGAAAGGTAAGAAAGAAACCACATGGTCCACAAAACCTAAAATATTTACCAGATGTCCCTTTACAGAAAAGGTTGTGCCATATAGCATTTTCTTGGATACAGACCTTCACATGCTGCCACAGTTCTTCCTATTCAGGTTTTCTAATTTTTGATAACATAAAGAATTGGTAGGATATTTATTTGGTTGGGGCAGGAGAATAAATTATTTGATATATGCTGTAATAAAAAGTCAAAAATAAAAAGTAACATTTGTTCTATAATTTGGAATTATATATTCTTTTGTTTCATAAGCTATTTGGAAGTCAAGGGTTATTACTTTCTTGGAGATGTAGTTAGGATTCATGACTTTTTATTAGAGTTTTAAGATATTCATTCAAGGGGCGCCTGGGTGGCTCAGTCGGTTAAGCCTCCGACTTCGGCTCAGGTCAGATCTCACGTGTGTGGGTTCGAGTCCCGCGTCGGGCTCTGTGCTGACAGCTAGCTCAGAGCCTGGAGCCTGCTTCCAGTTCTGTGTCTCCTTCTCTCTCTGCCCCTCCCCCTCTCATGCTCTGTCTCTCTCTGTATCAAAAATAAATAAAACGTTAAAAAAAATTTTTAAAAAGATATTCATTCAAGGCAGTTTTTTTCTATAGAAACTGTCAACAGTAGCATAGGCAATAGTTAGAAAAGTTATTAACAATATAAGGCCAAATACAATCATTAGCACCAAGAGGCTAAGAAAGTAAATTACCTACTAGCATTGTAGCTATTTGCTAAGAAGTGGAAGCATTATTAAATTCTCTGTAAATGTACTAAGTATGCATGCCCTGGGGATTTTCAATAATCAAAGTCTCATAAAATTATACTATCTTATCTTCATATACATATGCAAATTTTCCTATGGAGAGCAACTAGATAGTTTAGGGTTCTTAATTCTTAAACCATCACCAAAGATAAAAGATAATACTGAATGCTTCAATGAAAAAGGAGTTCATGTATGCGGGGGACCAGCCCACGCACCAGAGTCTAAGGGTCTCTGAGTAGGGGGTTGGTGTCGGCGAAGTATCTATAAGAAAGAACACAGACAACATGAATGGTGGAAGAGACCACACTTTACTGTGAAACTTGGTGTTTTATATACCATACGTGATTACATCTTTCTTTTAATGATTACATTGTTTGTAACTTCTTAGGAATCACATGTTTCAGAAAGATCATTGTTTTCACGGAAGAGAGAACAAAAAGTTAAAGGAAGGAATGAAGTACAATACAGAGGATCAAAAACATAATTTATCACTAAAAATATATCAGCAAGAGTCTTATTTTGCGTACATAGTGTAGTATTAACTGAAGCTTATGACAAGGCTATTTTTCTTTAAAGGTTTAAACAATAGTCTGTGAGTAAAATGCCTCTAACTAGGGGGGGAGGTTTCAATCAGAAAATCTGCCCATATGCTGAAACCACAATTACCAAGTGGCATGAATAATAGGAGAACTAACCCCAGTCTCTGATCCATTTAGGTCAAGCAGTCAAGCGCACACATTTTCAAGCAGGGGAAGCAGGGTCCCAAAGGACGCACAGCACTGCACCCCAGTCTCCCAGGACCTTTGTTCTTTCGTCCTGATCCTCAAATGGGGGGAGGGCCAACCGTTATCCAGGGTAGCGCCTTCCTAGACAGGGCTAGGGACTTTGTGATTACATACGCTCCCCCCAGAGGCTTTGCCGTCACAGTGGAATCACCTCCTCAGGCTTTTTGGCTGGAGGGGCCCCAACACATGTAAGCAAACTAGAGGCCAGAATATATTTAAACTCACTCTTATAATTACTGATAATGATTAGTGCCATTCTCAAAATAACTAAGACATACTTTGCAGGACTTAATAATAATAGGATATTTCAATAGCATGCTTTGGGGGTGACAAGTTATATGGCATGTCTCTTAATATCTGATACAAACTTGACTATGTAATTAAAACAAACAAATCTTAGAGGTTCTATTTCTTTTGACAGATAAATAATGAAATTGATGTCTTTTGTGTTTTTTTAAAGGAAGCCATGAACAGGCCAGGCCATCTTAGACTATTTGTGACCAGGATTATGCAGGAATTTGAAAGTGACACATTTTTTCCAGAAATTGATTTGGAGAAATATAAACTTCTCCCAGAGTAAGTAAAATGTTATCAATTTGTCTGAAGTACTTTTGGATTTCCTGCTTAAGAATTAGAAAAACAGTTTATCTCTTCATATTGAATTTGGAGTAGTAATGTGTTCTGTAGACAAATACTTTAGGAATTTTTGGAAATCTGCTTTAACAAACTTGGGAATGTTTAAGTTCTAATAATTTGACTGAAATCTAGAGAGTAGTCATTAGTTCATTCTATGAGATCTCTGCTTAGCGTCAGACAATGTTTTAGGCACTGGGGAAACAGTGCTTACTGTGCCAGATGTTGTCACTGCTAAAATTAGATTCTTTGTAGTAGAGAGGGAGGGTAGCAAATGATAGATAAACATCAAGAGACTTGCTATACAGAGAACTAAAATATTGTGATGTGGTAAAGACTGTATTGTCTGAGAAGTCCTCTCTGAAGAGGTGGTGTCTATGCTGAGATCTAAATGGCAAGAAGCCAGCCATGCCGAGAGAAGAGCATTCCAGAAACCAGAAGTAGCTAGTGTAGAGACCAGAGGGCATGAACACACTTGATGTGCTCCCTGACCCTGAAAACTACTGTGAGAACTGTTAGCAAGGGGGAGGCCAAAGGGGTCAGACCAGCTGCAAGTGTAGAGGGTCTGGAGTTTAGAGAGTGACATTGTTCCAGCTGTTTGTAGAGAACAGAGCAGAATGAACAAGAGTGGAGCCGGGTGACCAGTTAGCTGCAGAAGTTGAGGTGAAAGGACAAGGGACTTGGCTGGCATTCACTGGTGGAGATGGAGGAGCAGGTTACTATAAAGTTGTGCTTTCAGCATGAAACTGCCTCATTTTGAAAACTCAGCATTTTAGTGTAAAAGCACTTTTCAGCTGTTGGCTATGAAGAGTAAAAGTAGAAGGTTAATTGTGTCAACACTTTCAGACTAGGTTTTAACACATCCTTCCAGATATTCTCAGTTGAATACAGTCATTATTCTTTGTGAGTTTGTTTCGAGAAATACCTCTTAAAAGAACATTCAGAGCCAAATTTAAATAAGTGGATGGCCAACCTTTAGAGGAATAGTCTATAGAGTACTAGGTAATAGTCCTAAATCTAATGAAATGTGTAACAGACTTCCTTGGGCTCTTAATTAGCTCTGAAGGGAACTGAAAATTGTAAGAACTCTAAAAACTTTCTAAAAAGCTAAAGTACAAGCTTTTGCTTAGTTTCCAAAGGTGACTACATAGAAAAAACACAGAGTGATTTCATGTATATTTAGTCATTTGTGTTTCTTTGTCAATTCTTACATATTTTCTATTGTACTTAGGTTGCTGATTCTCACATTATGTCAGTTGATCTCTTGTCCCTCATTCCTAACTCTTTGATGCTAAAAAAAAAAAAAAAGTTTACTGTGCGAATTTACCTTTCCAAATCCTTTGCTCTCCATCAGACCTTTCCAAAACTGTGACCCTTCAGGATCCGTGAAAACTTAAATTTTAATACCATTCTGGCTCCCTGGTTCTTAGGAATGAAAATGTTAACACCTTTACTTAGTGATGAGTCACACATCACACCATTCATCCATTGAAAGTTATAATTCAGTGGTTTTAGTATATTCACAGAGTTGGGCAACCAAAAATCCCTTTGGAGAATTTTGCCACCATCTAAGCAATATTTATTTTTCTAAACCATGAATATGTCATGTCTTTCTACTTATTTAGGTCTTCCTTAATTTATTCTTATGTGTTTTATTCTTTTTGATGCTATTATAAATGGAGTTGTTTTCTTCATTTTATTTTCAGACTGCTCATTTGTATTACATAGATATACAAGTGATTTTTTTTTTTTATTGATCTTGTGTCCTGCAACCTTGCTGAACTCATTTATTCTGTTAGTGAACTCCTTGGGACTTTCTTTGTAGGCTATCATTTGCAAATAGAGGTAGTTTTACTTCTTCCTAATCCAGATTATATTTTTAATTTTATTTCTCTTTCCCCCCTAATTGCTCTGGCTAGAACCTCCAGTGCAATTATGAATAGAAGTGGCAAGGGTAAGACATCCTGGTCTTGCTCCTGCTCTTAAAGGGAAAGCATTCAGTCCTTTACCAGTAAGTATATTCTCTGTGGGCTTTTCATACATGCCTTTTATCACATTGAGGAAGATCGCTTCTACTTCTACTTCATTGAGCATTTTTTATTGTGAAGGAGTGTTGGATTTTGTCAGATGCTTTTCTGAGTTTATTGAGATAATCATGTGGTCTTTGTCTTTAAAAGGCTATTAATATGGTGTATTATATTGAATGATTTTCATGTTAAACTATTCTAGCATTTCTGGAATAAATCCACTTTGTAGTAATGTATAGCCCTTTCTGTATGTTCCTGGATTTAATTTGCTTGTATTTTGTTGAGGATTTTTGCATTTATATTCATAACAGTTACTGGTCTGTAGTTTCCTTTTTTTAATAATGTCTTCACCTTGTTTTTGGTGTCAGGAGAATACCAGCCTCACAAAATGAGTCAGGAAATGGTCTCTTTCCTCTTCTATTTTTTGGAAGAGTTTGTGAAGGATTATTTTTTTAATTGTGAGATCATGACCTGAGCTGAAACCAAGAATTGGATGCTTAACTGACTGAGCCACCCAGGCTCCCCAGTTCTTTAAATGTCTTAGAGAATTTTAATAGTGGGAAGATTCAGGTAGGAAGTTTCTGCCCAAAATCCAAGGAAATTGCTCAAAAATGCACATTCTAAACAAGACTATGAAAGAAAATGATGGGTTTTTTCCCCTATTACATCCTTTGATGTTTATCTTACTTTCAAACCTGTACCAACATTATAACAACCTCTTGAACGCAGAATTGAGGGAATCCTCTAAGGGGAGATCTGGAGTAGGTTAATTTTTCATGAAGTAGCAAAAAGAGAAACCTAGAAAGACAAAGGGAATGTACTTTGTCCCTGGAAGTCTGTAATGTTGCTCACTTCTTGTACTGCTTTCTCTCCAAATCTCTGTACATTGGGGAACTTGGAATTGCTACATACTGTCCAGAAATGAACTCTGATTGTTCTCTACTCCCGCTTTCTCTTTTCCCACAGCCACAGAGTTTAGGCACCCATTCTCTCTATTAGTGGCCCTCTTGTGGTTACATAAGTTTCATCTCAAACACAGTTATTTTTTATTAACACCATATTCCTGGTAATAAAAGCACTAGTAAGATGAAATAAAGATGAGAGGACTATTGTGAAGCGCAAAGAGAGTAAAATTAGAATGTAGGTGAAGCCACAAGTGGTGAAAATCTAAAAGCAGAAATAAATCTTAACAAAGTTATGTTTTACTTTGTGTTTGCCTTTTTCCCTCGTGTTAAGGCCTTTTTTTTTTTTTTTTTTTTTTTGACAGCAGCATGCCAGCCTGTCCTCTAAGGCTCTGCCCTCATTCATCTTACCAGGAAGAAATCTTTCCCATCTCAGACTATTTCACACTAGGCTCCAGCCAAACCAGCAGGCCTGAATATTTTATACCAGCAGTTTTCTGCTTAATGAGCCCCAATCAGATTTTTTCCTTGTAGTTAACAACCTTCCATGGAACTACGCAGTCAAAGAGGATAAAGGCCAGATGAGGACCTGAGACTGTAGTCCGCTCCAGAGCTGGGAAAAATGCCGCTTATCAATGGACAGATTTAAGAAGGTTTTTGATGGGCTGGCATTTCCTTTTCTGTTCCCATTAGCTCCTAACTATCCAACAGGATCCTTATTCATATTATTTGTGTTTCCTCCTAAGCCTATGCTTGCTATAGTCTTCATTTTATTTTAGTTGTGAGTTGTTTCCTATAGATAACTGTTTTAGGGACTCTATTTACCTCTTTGTTAGACTTTAGATTAAATCATCTCATTATTATTTTAATGCTTTGTCAGTTCAAATCTTATGTTTCTTCATATCTATTGGATTCCTTACTACCTGAAGATTCTCGAGGGAGATCTCTATCTGGATGGTTCATAACAAATAAGAGACATTTCCACATCCTGTTAGGCTTAAACTCAGAGTTCATATGTAGCTCCTAGGCAGTTTGCTCTTCAGAAAAGTTTGGAATTATGCTGGTTGGGGTAGTTATATCATTATTAAAACAGACTGAATATGGAGGTGCCTGGGTAGCTCAATAGGTTAAGCATCCCACTCTTGATTTTGACTCAGGGCATGATCTCACAGCAGTGAGACTGAGCCCTGTGTCAGGCTCTGCATTGGGTGTGGAGCCTGCTTGGGATTCTCTCTCTCTCTCCCTCTCTCTCTCTCTGTGCAGGCATGCTCTCTCTCTTAAAAAGAAAAAAAAAAGACTGAATATATGATATTGTGGAAAGTAAAATTAATCTGAAGCAGAATTGAATTTCAGTTTCACAGAACAGATTAACATTAATATCATGGCTAGTAACCATACCCAGCCAAGAATATAGTATTTCTAAGTATTATTTGTGGTTTTAGAAATAATTTTGTATTTTGCTTTTATCTTATTAACTGAGAATCTTGCTACTCTTGAGAATTTTACAAACACACAAAAATGTAAATGTTACTTTTGGTGACTCATTCCAAAGAAACTAAAATTATGGTTAAAGGTTGGCCTCTTAAAATCATTGCTTTAAAAAAAGAAAAATGCTATATTTCTACTAAAACAGTTGAACAGAAACAGCTCAGAAAATGGTTAGTAAATAGAAACATAGCTTCTTCCTCTGGAATGTAAATTTTTGAAGAAAAAAACATCTTTTTATTTTCCTCATGTTATTATATTATTGTTATTTTATATGTTTATGTTTTTTATCAAATGGCATAACCTCTGATTAGTCAACAAAATATCAATACCTATTATTACTCATCATTGCATTGGCTATCATAAGAGATGTAATCTTTTCCTGTCTTATCCCTGCTACAATGAGTTTAGAAAATAATGGGAATAAAACAAACTCATAATATTAAAGGATAACATTTACAGAGCACTTCATGTAATGAACTCAGTGCCAAATTACTCATAAGGATGAAGACAGGAGAACCTGAGTCAGACACAAGTCCAGTTAAAGCAGGTGCTCCCCACGTGGAGCATACAGGGGTGCAGCTCGCATAATACTGACGAAGTGCAGGATTTGGGCTGGAGACAAGAGTGGTCAGTACAGTCCTCAGTGGAGGACCTCGGGATTTTTTTGTTGGTGGTGGTGGTGGGTTTTTCAGTGAGAAAAAAAATGTTATTGCAAGAATATAACAGGAGACCTCCTCTCAACAAAATTTTAATTATCCAAATAGTGTTGTTAACTATAGGCACAGTGTTGCCCAGCACATCTCTAGAACTTAATCATCTTACACAATAAACTTTATTTCCTTTGAACACCTGTGTTTACCCTTTCCCTCAACCCTGTCAACCACCCTTCTACTCTCTGTTCTTTTGAGTTTGACCATTTTAGATAATGCAGTATTTGTCCTTCTGTGACTGGCTTATTTCACTTAGCATAATGACCTCCAAGTTCATCCATGTTGCTGCATGTGGCAGGACTTCCTTCTTTCTTGAAGTTGAATAATATTCCACTGTATGTAAATATAGCATTTTTGTTTAATCTGTTCATCTGTTGATGGCATTTAGGTTGCTTAGGTGCTGTAAATTAGGTGGTAGTGAATATGGGAGGGTACATATCTCTTTGGGATCCTGATTTGTTATAAAAAAAAAGAGAGAGAGAGAGAGAGAGAGATAACAAGTATTGGTGAGGCTGGAGAGAAACTCTTGTGCACTGTTGGTGGGAATGCAAACTGGTGCAGCCACTCTGGAAAACAAGATGGAGCTTCCTCAAAAATACTAAAAATAGAACTACCACATGGTCTAGCAACTCCAATTCTTGGTATATACCCAAAGGAGGGCTTGAGTTTTGAATTGGAAGGTGGAGGGAGCACAAACCTAAGCTACAGATAGAAAATCTCAGATGAACAGTGATGTCCGGAAAAGAATCGCCGTAAGGCACACGCTGGGAAATGAGAGCCATGTGGTGTCCATTGATTAAACAGCAGAGTCTTTCACCACGCAGGACACATACCTTCAGTTCTGCCCTAAGCAGCTAAAGGTTGTATGTTGTTTTTTGTTTGCTCACACAGGAAATTTGATATCAAGTGTAAGATCTGCAAAATATTAAGAAATTTCATCCTGGCTGGGTGATAGTGGAAAGGTAAAAGAGAAACTGCTGACAGTGGCTAGTTTGGGACAGAAGAAATAGGAGTCAGAAGGAAAGGAGAAATTGTACTTTTCATTTTCTAACGTTCTGTACAATTTGAAAGGGTTTTTTTTGTTTCCTACACTGTTACATAGCGTATTTGCATGATACCCAATTTCACAGTGGCTTACTCTTGTGAGGAAAAGAAGGAAGAGAAAACTTATTTACCTTCTTGATGCCTTTTGGCTGAACTATCTCTTTTTAATTGACACATTATCTATCTTTTTTTAATTGACATTATTATGCATATTTTTGTTTTACAGATACCCGGGTGTTCCTTCTGATGTCCAGGAGGAGAAAGGAATTAAGTACAAATTTGAAGTATATGAGAAGAACAATTAATGTGAAGATGTTTTCTGACATAGGTCAAGTTAGTTTTTCCCCCTTTCCTCCAATTATATTTTTTTTAATATTAAGAGAAAAAGACTTTTGTTGACTTTAGGTCAATGGGTAATAATTTCTAAGCAATGAGATTTTATAAATTAATCTTAATAAGATTATAGGTGAGATTAGTCTTAACTAGACCATATCAGGTAACCGTTTGTGAAACATTTTTTGCTGTAGCTGTATGATACCCATCCAGGACCAGCACCTGCCTGTG
>PJEM01015738.1:11280-28840 GCA_004023845.1 Helogale parvula | reverse complement strand
TTTTTTTTTAAAAACAGGCCACAATTAGCAACCCCTACCTTGGTGGGAGAAAATGAGATGCAAAAGATGGAGCCCAGAACAAGATTGTTTTCCACAAACCAACACCGACTCCAGACATAAATGAACACACCCTCATCCATTCCACATCAAAGTACTGTGTCCTTCTCTCAAAATTACATACCTCCAAAACAAGTGTTTACCAATCAATGCTACCATTTTTGTACCATATTCTTTATTTGTTATAAAGCTCAACATGCAAGCATCAAGAGCCAATGAGCTCAATATATTTTGAGCTGTAGGCTATCAGCTCACCAAAGAATGGAGCGGGATCTAGAATGCTGTGTTTAACACCCACGTGTGACAAAATCTCTCAACAAACAAAATGTATCTAAACTCTAACTACAGACTATTTCCCCATCTCACCTAGTCTTAGCTCCAGACATGATAAACTAAACAAAATTAGGTTCCTGTTTCTAATGCATCCTTACTTCTCAGGAAATACACAATATTCTCCTTTTTAGTGTGCTTTTTGGCAAATAAAGTTCACTGAGGTGAGTGTAGCATGTGTATGTTATTTAGAGCTACATGAGAGTTATGTTTCTATATCTCACTGGAATTAAGTTAATATAATCTAAACAGTTTGTGATTTCAATAAGGTAAGACGCATATGGTAAACCCTATAGCAAACGTTAATGAAATAACTAAAAGCAATATTGAAAAGAAATCATTAAAGAAATCAAAGTGCTACAATGAAAAATACTTAACGCAAAAGAAAGCAGTTAAGAAGGTACGGAGAAGGGGCACCTGCGTGGCTCAGTTTGTTGAATGTCCAACTCTTGATTTTGGCTCAGGTCATAATCCTAAGGCTGTGGGATGGAGTCTGCTTAGAACTCTCTCTCTCTCTCTCTCCCTCTGCCCTTCCCCCACTCACACTCTCTCTCAAATAAAAAAAATTTTTAATTAAAAAAAAAAGGTGGGGAACCTGGGTGGCTCAGTCGGTTAAGTGGTGGACCTTAGCTCAGCTCATGATCTCACAGCTCTTGAGTTTGAGCCTCACGTTGGGCTCTGTGACAGCTCAGAGCCTGGAGACTGCTTCAGATTCCATGTCTCCCTCTCTCTCTCTCTCTGCCCCTCCCCCACTCACACTTTTGTCTCTCTCTAACATAAATAAACATTAAAAAAAATAAAAGTACAGAGGAACACAAAAGACATGAAACACATAGCAAACTAGAAATGAAATGGCAGACATAACACTAAATGTGAATAGAATAAATAACCTAATCAAAAGGCTGAGATTGTCAGACTAGATAAAGTAAATAAGATCCAACTATATGCCATTCACCGGAGACACATTTTAGATTCAAAGATACAAACAGGTTGAAAGTAAAAGAATGAAAAAAAAAGATTTGTCATGACAGAAATAAAAGCTGAGACAATTCAACCATAAAAACCCATGGCCACCACACCAGTGCCCAGCAAACTTGCAAAGGGGAAGCCCTATAAGCTCCTAGGAATTTTAGATGTCGAAAGCATCCCCTGTAGATGGGATTCAATATTGTATGTTTCATCAGGATCTGCTGTGGCTGGCCTTGGGCATTTTTTGTTAACTAGTAGAATTAGAAGATCATGTGGTGTTGGAGTAAGAGGATTTATCTTGTTGGCTTTAGGATGCTGGTTCCATCATAAGTATAATTACACAAGGCCAAAAATTGAAAGAATCACCAGAGAAGGAATTAAAAATAAGATTTTATATGAAAGTACCCACCTTGATCCTGAAAGAAAACAAACCAACAGCAACAACAGCAATCAAGCAGTCTCAAGCATAAAAAACCCAAATACAACTCACTGGAGTCTATATGAACAAAACTGTGGTCAATTCTATTAAACCTTGTATGTGCCACAAGGCTTTCAATGAAGTAAATAAAAATAATGGCTACAACAAGTAGGCAGAAGATCAACAAAGAAACAGAAAACTTGACCAACCACTAAAAATCAGTTAAACCGAACAGACATCTAGAAAATGGTACACTCAACAACAGCAGAAGAGATATTTTCCTTGAGGACATATGGAACATTCTCTTGGATAGAAAATATGCTAGGCCATAAAATAAACTTCAATAAATTTTAAATGACAGAAATAATACAAGGCGTGTTCTCTGACCAAATTTCTTTCTTTTGTTGATTTTTAATTTCATTCTATTGTGGTCAGAGAAAATACCCTGTATTTTTTTTTTAAGGTTTGTTTATTTTGAAAAAGAGAGAGAGCACACAAGGGAGAGGCAGAGAGAGATGGAGAGAGAGAATCCCAAGCAGGCTCCACACTCAGCAGAGCTCAACTGGGAACTCAATCCTATGACCGTGAGTTTATAACCCAAGCTGAAATTAAGAGTCAGATGCTTAACCAACTGAGCTACCTAGGCATCCCCATCCTGTATTATTTCTATCATGTAAAATTTTATTGAGTATAATATATAGTCTTCTTGTATAGACCTGTCAATCAATATGTTATATATCTGAAACTAATGTACAATTGGATTTTTTTCTATGATGTTTAACTAAAACAAGCAGAAGAAAGGAAATAATAAAGAGTAGAAATTAATGAAATAAAGAATAGAAAAACAAAAAAGAAAATCAATAAAACCAAAAGCTGGTTCTTTGAAAAGATCAACAAAATCGACAAACCTTTTAGTTAGACTGATAAAAGAGAAGAAACTCAAATTCCTAGCATCAGAAATGAAAGAATATTACTACCGACCTTACAGAAATAAAAAGTACTATAAAGTACCATTATAAACAACTGTATGCCAATAAATTAGACAACCTAGATGAAAAGGACAAATGTTAGGAAGACACAAATTACCAAAACTAGGGCTGCCGGGTTGGCTAAGTCAGTTAAGCTTTGGGCTCTTGATTTCTGCTCAGGTCATGAAGTCACAGTTTGTTTGAGCCCCTCATTGGGATCTGTGCTGACAGTGCAGAGTCTGCTTGGGATTCTCTCTCCCTCTCTCTCTCCACCCTTCCCCTGGTCAAGCTCTTTCTCCATCTCTCAAAATAAATAAACATTTAAAAATGTTTCAAAACAACAAAAACAAAAAAACCCACCCCAAAATTACTGAAACTGACTCAAAATAGGCAATCTGAACATACCTACATAATAAGCAAAGAGATTTAGTTACTATTTTTAAAAAACTACCTGTGAAAACAAGCCCAAGCTCTGATGGCTTCATGGATAAACTGTACCAAAGATTTAGAGTCTCTAAATCCTTTAAAGCCTACTTCAAAAACTGAAGAGAGAGACCATTTCCCCAACTCATTCTATGAGGCCACCATTACCCTGGTGTCAAAACTAGACAAAGACCACAAGGAAAGGGAATTACAGAACAATCTCTCTAATAAATATGGGTACAAAAATATGAAGCAAATACTAGCAATCTAAATCCAGCAGTATATACAAAGAATTAGACATCATAAGTAAGTGGGATTTTAGGGGCGCCTGGGTGGCTCAGTCGTTAGGCCTCTGGCTTTAGCTCAGGTCAGATCTCATGGTCATGGGTTCGGGCCCCGCGTCAGGCTCTGTGCTGACAGCTAGCTCAGAGCCTGGAGCCTGCTTCCGGTTCTGTGTCTCCTTCTCTCTCTGCCCCTCCCCCTCTCATGTTCTGTCTCTCTCCATATCAAAAATAAATAAAAACATTAAAAAAAAAAAAGTAAATAGGCTTTATCCTAGGAATGCAAGGCTGGTTTAACATCTGAAAATCAATATATAGAGCTGTATCAATGGAATAAGAAACAAATCATCTCAATAGACAAAGAAAAGCATCTGATAAAACCCAACACCTTTTTCATAACCAGAAAACACTTTATAAACTAGCAATAGAAGGAATTTTTTTCCCAGCCCAATAAAGGGCATCGAAAAGAAATCCATAGCCAAATGTTTTTAATAAATTAAAACGTAAGAAAAAATATCTATAATCCCTCCAATCAAACATAAGAACACATTGATTAGTATCTTTTCAGTTATATGCATATCCTTTTGGGCACATTCTCTTTTACCACAATAATGGCAAAAAGGAACAGTTAAAATAATAAAGCCTAAGTTTCTTGGTCAAATATCTCCTCAACGGTCTGGAACTGATGGAAAACATAAACTCTCCCTGTCCAAACTATTTTCCCAATGATGATGCCTAAGTTTCAATGGGGCCCCTGATATCAGGTTGTAAATAATATCATTCTGTACTTCTGGTCCCCTCTAAGTCCAGTCCCTGAGTAGAGCCAAGAGAACTGAATAAAGCTGGATATGGAAGGGGGCTGCTTGTCTAGAATAAAGTCCCATGCAGAGCATCAGAACCAAGGCTGTTAAGACATCCAGACTTGAACCTTAAGAACGACTTTTTAAGAAGATGGTAATAATGAACATTTATATAGCACTGACAGCGTGCTAGGCACTATTCCAAGTGCTTTACATATATTATCATTTAATCATCTCAACAATGACCCAGGTTCCATGAGAAAAAGCAAAGAGTGTTTAAAGAATTTTTCCAGAGTAACTGGTAGAGCTTAGACTCAAACTCAGACAACTTAACTCTTAGAGTCCCTGCTCTTAATTACTATGTTATGCCATCTCTAAATAAGCAGAGGAATGAGCAAGCCTAAAACACAAAACAGAACAGGGACATAACAGAAAAAAATGTGGAGTCTCCATTTCTGTACTTACACGATAATTCAGCCTGATTCAAATTAAGAAATCAGAACTGCGGTTATATCAAAAAAGCGAAGCGGGTTCTGGGGAAACTGCATATACACATGCCAAAAAATGAAGTTGGATCCTTACCTTGCGTCATACACAAATGCATATACATATATACAAATGCACATATATATATATATATATATATATACACACACACACACAAATGCATATATGTATATGATGCAAGGCATATACAAAAAAACTTCCCTCAAAATGTATCAAAGACCTAAATGTAAGAGCTAAAACTTAAAACTCTTAGAAGGAAACATGGGAACGCTGCAGGACTTGAATGAGCAATGATTGCTTGGATATAACACTAAAAGCATGGTCAACAAAAGAAAAAACAATAAGCTGGACTTCATCAAAATTAAAAACTTTTGTGCATCAAAAGACATGATCAACAGAATGAAAAGGCAATACATAGAAAAAAAAATCTGCAAACCATATACCTCATAAGAGAATGATATCCAGAATATATAAAGAATTCCTAAAACTCAACAACAAAAACCCCAAACAACAGAATTTAAAAATTGGCAAAGAATAGGAATAGACATTTCTCCAAAGATGAAGAAATAGCCAATAAACATATAAAAAGATTCCCAATACCATTAGTCATTAGGAAAATGCAAGTCAAAATGGCAATTCAACACTACTTCACACCCATTAGGAAAGCTATTATCAAAACTAGAGGGGCAGGGTTCCTGGGTGGCTCAGTGGGTTAAGCCTCTGACTTCACCTCAGGTCATGATCTCATAGGTCATGAGTTTGAGCCCTTGTCAGGCTCTGTGCTAACGGCTCAGAACCTGGAGGCTGCTTCAGATTCTACGTCTCCCTCTCCTATAGCTCCTCGCCTGCTTATACTCAGTCTCTCTCTCTCCTAAAAATAAGTGAACATTAAAAAATAAATTAAAAAAAAAATAGATGGGCACCTGTGTGACTCTGGGTTAAGCACTCAACTCTTAATTCCGGCTCAAATTACAATCTCAGACTTGTGGGATTGAGCCCCCACTGGGCCCCAGAACAGGGGCCAGACTGATAGTCTCCTCTCCCTCTGTCTCCCCAGCTCAAGCTCCCTCACTCACTCACCCACTCTCTCTCTCCTTCCCTCTCCCTCCCCCAACATGTGTGTGTGCATGCACACACTCTCTCAAAATAAATCAACTTTTTAAAACTTTTTAAAACTTGATTTATTTTGAGAGAGAGAGAGCCAGAGAGCACGCCCACACAAGAGGGGGAGGGGAAGAGTGAGGGAAAGACAGAACCCAATCAGGATCCACTGCCAGAGCACAGGCTGAAGTGGGGCCCGAGCCCATGAACCATGAGATCATGACCTGAGAAGAGATGAGATCAAGGGCTGGATGCTTAATGGACTAAGCCACCTGGGTGACACAATAAACATTTTAAAAAAGAAAGAAAAGAATACGGGTTGGCGATGATACGGGGAAATTGGAACCCTCGTGCATCGATGGTGGGAATGTAAAATGGTGCAGCTACTGTAGAAAAGGGTCTGGTGATTCCCCTCCAAATTAAATTACCACAGATTCAGCAATTCTACTTCTGGGTATATACTCAAAAGAATAAAAAGCAGGGGGACCTGGGTGGCTTAGTCAGTTAAAGCCTCTGACTTTTGATTTCATGGTCTTACAGTTTATGAGTTCAAGCCGTATGTCAGGCTCTGTGCTGACAGCGTGGAGCCTGCTTGGGATTCTTTCTCTCTGCCCTTCCCCTGCTCTCTCTCTCTCTCAAAATAAAGAAATAAACTTTAACATTAAAATAAACCTAAACATTAAAAAAAGAAGAAGAAAAGTCAGGTTCTCAAATAACTGCACGCCAATGTTCATAAAGGCATTATTCACAATGGCCAAAGAGTAGGAGCAAAGGCTGCAGTAATGGACAAATGAACAAATAAAATGTGGTATACATACAATGCAATATTATTCAGTCTTAAAAAAAAAATAGAAAGGAGGGGCTCCTGACTGGCTCAGTCAGTGGAGAGCATGTGACTCTTGATCTTAGGGTTATGAGTTTGAGCCCCATGTTGAGTATAGAGATTACTTGAGAAAAAAAAGGTAGAGAGGAAATTGTGATACATGACACAACATAGAACCTTGAGGACATTATGCTAAGTAAAGTAAGCTAGTCATAAAAGGGCAAATACTGTTTAATTTTGCTTCTATAAAGTTCCTACAGTAGTCAAACTCATAGATACAGAAAGAATGGCGACTGCCAGGGCTGAGGGGAGGAGGGAACAAGTTACTGTTACAGTAACAGTTTCAGTTGAAGAATATGAAAGAGATGGCTCATAGTTACACAGGTTACACAACAATGTGAACCTACTTGATGCTTCAGAAATGTAGACTTAAAGTTAATATGGTAAATTTTATGTTATATATTATTTTCTTGAAATTTTCCTTTAAAAAGGCAAAGTGGAAAAAGACCCCAAGGAAATTTCAGATGGTTTTATACACTAAGTCACACTCACCTAAAATCACAGCCGCCCCAACTAAAATCTTAATATTTCATTACAAATATCTGAATCTGCTCAACCAAGACTTCCTTACTGCATTGCAGCTCACCAAGCCCAGCTATGACCTAATGCAAAACCTCACTTTGCAGTACAAACCAAGTTAGGGCAAAACAGATGATTAACCACATGGGATTTAGTGTTGCGTTTTTTATTTCTAGCTGTAGTCTTAAGAGATTAGGGAACAGCAGCTATTAGAATAATATGTAATACTCCCAGTCACTGGGGAAACGATATTATAGCAGCCTCATTTTGGTGCTCTGTTTTAATCTGCATAATGCTTTTCATTCTCTGTAATGGGAGATCAGCAGGGTCTGATTAACACAAAAAAGGTCGTTACTGATAAATTCTAACCCAGGGGATTATGTGAGCCTGCCTGTCTGCTACTTTTGAGCAGACAACTGGACTAAAAGCTTATTTTCATGTACTTCTTGCTACTCAGGAGTCAGCAGCCCGGTGCCTCTGCTCTTATCATGTGATTGCTTTTGGTCCGTATTTACTTTTAACTGGACGAAGATGCATCCTTCAGCTGAAGTGCTTTGTGTCAAACTACTCTTCCTCTCAACTCATCAGTACCCATTCTGATCAAAGAAATGTGACCAAAGCAAATTCGGTAGCTCAAACAGGGTCATGGGCAAGAGGATCTGGGGAGACTCTGCCTGGCTAAGACCTCACATTCCCTTTCCAACCCTAACTCTGGACATCAACAGTGAATGTGCTCTCCCTGATTACTGCCTGAGGGCTTTTTCTCCATGACATTCAGAATTCTATATGCAGCCTGCTACAAAGGGTGTTATGTTCAATGAACCCCCCTATCTAGAGGCTGCTGAGAGCTATTCTTGTTCCCCAGCCTCCCTAGCAGAGTGTACATTTAAAGCTTTCCTCCTCCTCCTTTTTTTTTTTTTTTTTTGGAGGGAACATTTTTTAGGGTGAAGGAAAACAGCTACATAAGCATCTAAGCAGGAAAAGCAGGAAGTAGGGGGAGGACCACTGTAGCACTGAAACAAAAAGATCATGGAGCAAACAGAGGGATGAGAGGCAAACTCACAAGGTGAACTCACAAGGTGAACAATTACGAGACTTACAAAGAAATGCACTCAATTCTCATTCCAAACCCCAAGCTTGTCACTAACCACAGCAATATCTAAAAAGTCATTCTTGGCAGTCCTGGAAGCCTAATGGGATAAAAAGTCATTGTCAAAGAAAAACTAAACTTTAGGTTAATGCATTCCAAATAAAGGAAAAATTTAATATATTAATCAGAGTTAAAACTTTATCCACCTTAAGAAAATTACAGATCAGGGGAAAAACCTATTTGCAGTGATTCAGCTACCATTTCTGTGAGCAACCAGAGAATAGGATTGTGAACTTGGTGCTAATAAAATGCTAATTAAGTGAAAAGCATTAAGATGTTAACTCAAAGAGATTCATTAAAGGGCTTCAAATTACTTACCTTGAAAGTTGGTTAGATGAAGGTCAGATTTTAGTCTAACATTTTTCTTTTTCTCTTTTGGCTAATTAGGTTAATAGTCAGCAGACATCTTCCTAAAATATAGGACCTTACTGGGGTAACCTGCTAAATGGTGGGAGGAAATATTTAGCCTAAAAGTTTCCAAGCAAAACTTCCCAAATGCCTTCCTTCCAGTCCTGCACATGGCCCCTCAGAGTATTTTTCCTTTGTGGCCCAGCTGATCTGTGAAGGCATTTGAAGTAACAATTATACAAAGTGATTTTTTTTCAAAGTGGTATTTTAAGGGTAGAGCAATATTTTATTTTTCTTGCAGCAAAGCAAAGCAACAACTTACCTATGGAAAAGAATAGACACAGGGCCGGCCCTATATGTTAATGAAAACATGTTCCAATAAAAATATCATTTTCTCAAAAACACGAATTTGAAAAGATATATGCACCCCTATGTCTCCTGCAGCATTATTTACATTGGCAAGATACGGAAGCAACCCAAATGTCCCTCAAGAGAGAAATAGATAAATTTGTGGTATATATACATATATACTATCACACAATGGAATATTACTCAGCCATAAAAAAGAATGAAATCTTGTCATTGGCAACAACATAGATGAACTTTATTATGAACTATATTATGCTAAGTGAAATAAGACAAAAACACATAACATATGATTTCACTTACATATGAAATCTGAACAACAAAACCAATAAGCAAACAAACAAAAATAGACTAATAAATACAGACAACACACTGGTGGTTGCTAGATGGGTAGGGGTGAGGGATTGATGGTATAGGTGAGGAGATTAATAGGTACAGTTATAAAATAAGTAAGTCACAAGGCTGAAAAGTACAGCACAGGGAATACAATCAATTACTATTGTAATAGCTTTGTATGGTAACAGATGGTAACTACACAATGAACTGAAATGTTGAATCACTATGTTTGTATACCTGAAACTGATATAACATTGTATGTCAACTATACTTCAATTCAAAAAATAAGTTCTAAGCAGCTGCATTTTAAGAATCTCTCTGAAGGATCAAACAGGAAGAGAGAGACAAATTGTTTAAACACAAATAACTTTGACAATTAAAGAACTAGCATGACTAAGCCATGAAAGACAAGTGAAAAGCAAACAGACTGACACTTGAGCAAATTTAGGCCTCCAAGCATGTGGAAGCACTTTTAATTTTCACTGTCACAATCTAAACTCCAAAGAACAGAAAAGTCTGCAGCCTTGCCTTTTACCTGCTGGTAAGATACTCTGTTAGGGCTGTCATTAGATATATTGCCTCCCAGAAGATCTCAAAGACATAACTTGTAGCTGTCATCAACCGCCAAACCAGTTTGAGACCCTCTCAACTGTTAGATGTCTGAAAACTTCACATGCAGCCCAAACCCTTTCCATGGTTATCAAAGAACACACTACAGGAGAGGTGGCTAAGAGTTCATTCACTCTTCCTTAGAAATCTCCTCCAGGTGTGGGGTCAGCACAAATAATTTTTATGATAACAGAAGTAAATGTCACACACTATCATAGTTTTACTGCTAAGCCTTTATATACCCTTAATAATAAACATGGTGGCCAACAGTTAAACATCCCACAGTGTCACTGGGAGACCCAAGGGGCTGATTTTCTGACAGTCTCTTGTTTTCTAAACCACCCAAAGTTAAAAGTGTCACGGATGTACAACACACGCTCTCAGAAAAACACAAAGGAGCATTCGGCAGCACTTATTACTGTTGGAGTGGAATGCAGACTTCTTAGGCATACCACTTTTTTGGCCTCAGCTAAGAAAATACCAACTCTGAGAAAAGAAAACTCCGGGCACCACCCTCATTGAAAGCATCAAAGTCTACCTGCAAAGGGGCACCTGAGTGGCTCAGTCGGTTAAGCATCCAACTCGTGGGTTTCAGCTCAGGCTATGATCTCAGGTTTCATGAGATGGAGCTCCATGGCACGGGGCCTGCTTGGGATTCTTCTCCCTTTCTCTCTGCCCCTCCCCCACTTGCACACGGATACCCATGCACATGTTCTCTCTCAAAAAAAAAAACTTAAAAAAAAAGAATATCTTATTTTTAAAAAGTCTACCTACAAAAAAAAAGCAAAACATTTTTTAAGGTTGTTAACATCTTAACTTTTATAGAAGGAGCAAATGAAGACATACTTAGGAAACATTCTAAGGAAGGCTCAAAATGCCAAACCTAAAAACAGTATGCAATTCCTCAAAAAATTAAACATAGAATTATCACAATTCACCAATTCCACCCCTAGGTATATGCCCAAAAGAAGTGAAAGCAGGGACTAGAAAAATTGTTCACCCATGTACAATTAACTAAAAGATGGAAGCAACCGACCTGGAATTTCATCAATGGATGAATGGATAAACAAAATGGGATATATACATGCAACTGGAAGATTATTCAGCCTTAAAAAGGAAGGAAATTCTGACACTTGCTACAACAGAGAAGAATCTTAAGTACATATGCTAAGTGAAATGGCAAGTACCTTAGAGTTGACAAAATGTTCTCACATACATCAGGTAATTCTCACAACTGTTTCCCTATGAAACATGACCTCAACTTTATAGATAATAGAAAGAGATCCAGAGAAGCTAAATAACTTGCTCAAGGTCACACATTAAGTGCTAGAGACAAAAATTTAAAATCCAATTTCTCTAATTCAAATTTCCATGCTCTTTCAATACATCACACTGAGTTTTCTGTTTACCTCCATGGCAACTCTATAGGAGTCATTACGGTTAGAAGAGCAAGCCCTGGAGAGCGCCTTGGTGGCTCAGTCGATTAAATATCTGACCTCAGCCCAGGTTACGATCTCATGATTTGTGGGTTCAAGCCCTGCGTCAGGCTCTGTGCTGACAGCTCGGAGCCTGGAGCCTCCTTCAGATTCTGTGTCTCCCCCTCTCTCTGCCCCTCCCCTGGTCACACTTTGTCTCTCTGTCTCTGTCTTGCAAAAATAAAATGTTAAAAAATAAAAATAAAATAAAATAAACAGAAGAAAGAGCCCTAGAGTGCCTGCCTGGCTCAGCTTGTGGAGTGTGTGGCTCATGCTCTCACGATTGGGAGACTGAGCTCCGGGCCAGCTGTAGAGATTTCTTAAAAATTTAAAAAACCTCCAGAAGAAAGAGCCCTGAGCTCTAGACTTGGGAGTTAAAGGACCTATGATTCTCAACTTTGCCAAACAATAAGTGTGGGACTTTCTCCAATTAACAATATCTGTAAGACTCAGTTTCCTTATTGGGAAAAAGTATATTTTTAAAAGTTTATAACCTACTCCATAGAGTTTGGGTATCAAAGAAGAAGACAGTATATAAAAGAACACCAAGTTTAGCACCTGGTTAAGTGAAAATAAATGTCAGAAAGGAAAAAAAGTAAACTTTAGCTGGCTTAGCATTACCAGTATTTTGCCCTGATCTGGCCTTAGTGATAAGTGACATCCAAATGCATTTTTCCTGTAATCTCTTAAGAAAACTGACTGGATCCTTGATACTTCTGACATATACTCCAAGTCTAATTCATCAGCAACAGTGAAGATGATGTAATTATTCTCTGCAGCAAGTTCATCAAAGAGATGTGAGGAATGAAAGCCTGACAGACACTTGCAAAGAGAAGAAAGAGGTCATGGTTATAGGTATCTGCTCAAAGTTCAACCCAATCCTTCCTGGGCTATTCAGAAAAAGCACACGGCCAAAAGCCTCAGTCAGCTGTTTGACGGCCCTTGGGAAGAATCAGGACAGCAGCCAAGCCAGAAGCCACCGAAAGGGGAAGCAACAAAGCAGGAGATAAAGCAAGCATAAAGGAATGTGATCAAGGAAACAGGTCCCAGATGAACAGGAGCTGCCTGGAAAGCCTAAGTAAATACATGAATAAATAAACACAACATAAATTATACTCATATGAACTTCATACTCTAGCCCAGAATCTGGAGCTTCTTTCAAACACCCACATTTGTCATACTGCCCTTGGGTCACAAAGGGATATTTGGGAGAAGGCAGTTTCTAATTCCTGATTCTTACAGAAAATCACATTTATCATAAGGCCTCACTATAGTATGTGGTTTATTTGCTAGGTACAGATAGGCATTTGTGAGATTTATAAAACTGTGTTTGTGGCAAAGTGTCTCTGGGGTCAGGTAAGGCAGATCAGCCTTCAGTGCAGTCTTGTTAGCACATCTCACCCCAATGCCCCCTCATTCCAGCTCTCCCAACACACACATTTCACACTTTTCCTTTGGTTCCCAGATGTACCAAATACCACTGTAAATCACCAGTGGTCATTTTACCTTTAAAAAAGGGGGGGGGGGGGAGAGGAAAAAAAGATACAGAAATAAACACTAAATCCCAGCTCTGTCACACATTAGAATTTATATCAAGTTGTAGATGTGCATTACTATTGCTGGGGATGTCTGGCAAGGCTTACATCTGGAGCTAAATCAAGTTTCCCCATCTGTTGGGTTTGCCTCTTCTACTCAGTGTTAATTTTTCAATTGTTTGCAAGAACAATTTAATAACTGTTGAGAAAATGGAAAATGATAGGCACAAAGGGAGCGAGGAATATAAAGAAAGTCAGCTTGAGATTTCATGATACTGAAAGCACACTCTGTCCATTTACAAACAGCTCACTCCTATGAGTATGTGTTATTTCTTCAAGACCCTAAACCAAATTCCATTTCTGAATCAGTTTTATCCAATACATATAGCACTCTGTAATTGCCTTGCTGTTTCATAAGGAACCTAAAATAACTTAGCCCCATGAGCTCCATTTGCCTCTGTTTACCGCAAATAGAAAGAGCCATGTAAAGCAAAACGTCAAAGTTCCAGATCCCTGAGTCATTCACTGAACTCACGGAGAACGGTAGAAAAAATTTTTCAGAGAAAATGTCCTATACACAGAAGACACTTTGGCAACAAAGATGCCTGAAAAGGGCTTGCAACCATCTCTTGGTAAGAAAATTCATAGTACAGCACAGTGAGCTACTTCAATATGACAATATGAAAGTCTCATGCGTTCGTACTTTTCCTGATGAAGTACGACATTTCTTCCACTCCTACAGACACCAGGGTTTAAAATAGCAGTGGTGTTCAACATACTCCACTCAGAAAGGTACAATAAACCTCAAGATGAGCCAAGGAGCTCTGGAGGGGTAAATTCTCTCTCATTCCTTACCTGATATTAACCAACGCATGGGTCACCTTGCTAGCTGCTTCTTTCCATTGGCCTGCATTGGTAGAAAGCCTCAAGACTGTAAGGAAGAAAAGAACAAAGATCTGTCAGATCCCTGGTATAAAATACAAATATGAGGAATAAAGACACATCTCAGAAGAGTACTATTAGAATAACCAAAGAGAGCCTATGTACCAAAGTTCTGTTTAAGGCATCGTCATCTTAGAGAAAAATATAAGGGCTTATTCTCAACTACCATTACCAGGATGTTTTTCCTCTAACTTTTTTTCACTTTCTATCAAAATACTCCTCCTCTGCATTGGGTTCCCCTTCATCTACTCCTTACTAACAGGTTTCCATACTTAGTTTTTACATTCATTTAAAATCTACACTAAGGTAGTAGAGTGAGGTTAACCTGGCTGCCAGATGTATCATTCCCCTATTGCCTGGGGCTGATTTAGTGCAAGTGGCTGGCTGATTAAGTATCCCCTCCTGCTCCATACATATCTTTCTCCTACAGGTCTAAGCTGGGTCAAACAGAACAAATAATCTTGCCAGAGGATGGTCATGTTTCAGTCAAGGAGTAACCTATTGGGGGCGCCTGAGTGGCTCAGTTGGTTAAGGTCTGACTTCTGCTCAGGTCATGATCTCAGGTTGGTGAGTTTGAGCCCCATGTCAGGCTCTTTGCTGACAGCTCAGAGCCTGGAGCCTGCTTCGGATTCTGTGTCTCCCTCTCTCTCTCTGTTCCTCTCCTGCTCATGCTCTGTCTCTCTCTCAGAAATAAATAAACCTTAAAAATTTTTTCTAAAAAGGAAGTAACCTGTCTTTCCTCCTCTGACTTAACTGTATGACCTGCAACATGAATCAAAAAAATATTCTTGCCTTTCTGACCAAATTCTATCTCTTTTCCACACTCACCAACAGGAGGAAAGACGATGGAAATACAGAACATCCTCTATCAGCACTGAACTTCAGAACCATATAATACAGTACTGATATAATTTTAGGAAAAAGACAAACCAGCACAACTGCCCCTTGAAAGCACAAGCCTATGGTGGGCACCCCAAGTACATGTCTTTAATGAAAGAATAGCCAATAAGAGCTAAGGTTTACTATGTGTCAAGAAGTGAACCAACTTAGGTTACATGCAACATAGCGAAGAGATGAGGAAACAGAGACTCAGATGAGCCAAATAATCGATTGAAGTCATTCACACAGTTGTATGTAACCAAGCTAGAATGCAAACCTGGAAGGCATGATTCTAAAGCACATACGTATAGTGAGTGGTTATGAGTAATAACCCTGAAGCTGACTGTGAAGAGTCCAGTTCCAGACCCGGCCATTTACTATATAATAATAGCAATACTTACAGGAAAGGATCATTGTGAAAATTAAATAAGTTAATATATATAAAGCCTTAGATTAGTGCCTGGCACACAATGTTATATAAGTACTAGCTATCATTATTTAAATAAACTGCCTCCCAAGCAAATGAATGAATATATCTGAGATTTTCCCAAAGGAAGGAAAGAAGAGCCTACCAAACATTAAGAAATAGGTAACCAATTTGCTGAGGAACTTTATTTTTTTAAAGATTTATTTATTTTGGGGGCACCTGGATGGCTCAGTTGGTTAAGATTCTGACTTCGCACAGGTCATGATCTCATGGTTGGTGGGTTCAAGCTCCGTGTCGGGCTCTGTGCTGACAGCTTGCTCAAAGCCTGGAGCCTGCCTCAGATTCTGTGTCTCCTTCTCTCTCTGACCCTCCCCTGTTCATGCTCTCTGTCTTTCAAAAATAAATAAATGTAGAAAAAAAAAGACTTATTTATTTTTGAGAGAAAAAGTGCAAGTGCGGAAGGCGTGGGGCGGGGGGGGAGGCGCGTGATGACAGAAGATCCGAAGCAGGCTCTGTTCTGACAGCAGCGAGGCTGATGTGGGGCTCAAACTCACGAATCATGAGATCGTGACCTGAGCTGGTCAGATACTCAACCAACTGAGCCACCCAGGAGCCCCCGCACAGGAACTTGATACCCGAGTACCATCACTACCCACTCCTGCCCAATACTCCAGCAAGGAGAGCAGCAGCTCTATCAGAGGGAAGGCCGATGGCTGTAGCAGGGAAAGGATACTCATCTCGCTGCGCTACATTTGTTCCAGCAATACCTCATTTTTATAAATTCATGCAATTTTATGAAAGAGAATATGGAAGCCTTAATAAAACATATTATCAGAACACTGCTTTTCTAATTTACAAGATTTAGTGCAGGGGAAGTTGGTACAGTTCCAAGTGAAAGCTCTTCAGTCTAAAATCCAGTTTCACCCAGTGTACGTGCAAATTTATTCCTGTAATGAACACAATTGTTTCGGCAAGTCAGACATGTCTTTTCCAACTCAATTGTGGAACTACTGAGATAGGTTTGTTTTTCACTAGATCATAAATTCTCTGACAGTGGGGACCAAAACATTTATGGAACTGAGCTGAATTTTCCTCTCTTTACCTCAGAGGGGTATTTAACTCTGTACATGGATTATTTCTTGGTAACATTCTGTCAGCTGTTCCTTAGTGAACAGGCACCAGATGACCTCATCAATGCATTTCCTTTGGAAATGCCAGAGGCTTTTACATTCTTTTCTAGATTACCAAATTTAAACACAAAATTATTTCAAAATGCCCTAAAAGCTTCAAGCTAAGGTAATCATTTATGTTGTAAATTATGGTTCACAAAAATAACATATTACACAGCCATTTTAAAAAGAGACATAAGTAATAGTAAAAACTGGAAACAAACATAATTTCCAGGAAAAGAATAAATAAACTAAACCCACACTGCACAAAAAAAAAGAGAAAGACTTAAGAAAATTACAACAGAAGGAAAATATTTTATGACATATAGTTTTAAAAAACACAAAACAGAAGGATAACATGATTACAACTATGTGAAACTATGCACACATACAGACTGATATACAACTATAAAACAATTTTAGTAGTAGTAGAAAGGAGAGATTATGAAATTTTTTAGTTTTTCCATCATGCTTTTTCTTAAGTATTTGTAATTTTCTTAAGTATTTGTAATTATCTTTTTTTTAATTTAAAAAAAAGGCTCAAAATATGATATCATTCATTCATGGTTCAGGGCAGCTCTGGGGGAGGGCCTTCTTATTCAGTGGACTTCACTGCAGAAAACTGATACCATAGGAATATTAGGTGTGTGCCTTTATCAAAAATGTTTCAGTGAGCCTTCTTTTTCTAGCATGACAGAAGAAAAAGACATAATCTACCCTCCTACCTTAAATAAGAGAACAGTAGATGAAATATATGAAACAACAATTACCAGACACTGGACAACAGGCATATAGAACTATGATCCCTGAAGGGGAAGGAAAAAAATAAAAACAAAACAAAACAAGGTGAGCCCTACTATTATCCCAGCTTCCTGAATGGAGAAGTTTTCTAGCCTGTGGGGCTGGTAGTGTTGTGCCCAAGTTTTTAAAATCGCCCCAAATCACCCCAAAACAAACACCAGAGACTGCTAGGGAAACCGAGTCACGCCTGCAAAAGCAAAGGGCCTTTATTACAAGCTTAAGCTCGGGCTCACCGTCCCCAACCCGACCCGCTGGCCGCGTGGAGAG
>PJEM01015738.1:0-11180 GCA_004023845.1 Helogale parvula | reverse complement strand
CTTAGAGACTGTGGGGCCAAGGACTACAGAAGAGGGAGTTTGCCAGGGAGCTCTGGAGGTCCACAGAAGGGTCCTCTTACACCTTTACTGAGTATTGAGCTACATACATGGAAGAGGAAAATATTCAAGACTGGGCACAAAAGATCAGTGGAAAGAAAAAGAAATTGTAAAGCTCATGGCGAGTACCGCAAATAAAATAATTGGTCTTACCACCAGCAAGAGTATAAAGATCTACTCACACATGGGTTGTCAGACAAAGTCTGCGGATGAGTACTGCATAAGTAATGGAGCCACATTAGCCTATATGAAAGATTGCTCTTGACCTCCTCTGACAACCCTTAAATGCAAACCTGAAAGGATAAAACTGGTCCACATAACACAACCCCACTCTAAAACAAAGTTTAACATTATATAAAAATATATCACAAAATTTAGCACTCCTAACATTCAAATCACAATGTCCAAAATCCACTTTAAAAATGAATAGGCATTCAAAGAAACAAAAATATGACCCATAAGCAGGAGAAAAATCAGTTAATAGAAACAGATCTAAACATGAAAAAGAAAAGCAGAATTAACAGAAAAGGATATTAAAATAACTCCTGAAAATATGCTCCATATTCTCAGGAAGAACTGAGGAAAATACAAATACAATGAGGAAAGAAATGGACATATTAAAAAGAAGTCCAAATAGAACTTCTAAGGAAGGAAAAACCTTCTGAAGTCCAAACTACTCTGGATAAAATGAACTAAGATTACTGAGATTAATGGCATATTTAAAAAATACAGAAGAGGCATCTAAATTGGGAAAGAAGAAGTAAAGCTGTCAATATTTATAGATGACATACTATATACAGAAACACTAAGGGCTCCACCAAAAAAACATTAGAACCAATAAATAAATTCAGTAAAGTAGCAAGATACAAAATTAATAAACAGAAATCTGCTGTGTTTCCATACTCTAATAACCAACAATCAAATAAATTAAGAAAATAATCTCATTTACAATTGCATAAAAAGAGAATAAAATACCTTGGAATAAATCTAACTTAGAAGGTAAAAGACCTGTACTCTGAGAACTATAAGACACTGATGAAAAAAACTGAAGATGATACAAATAAATGGAAAGATATACCATGCTCATGGACTGGAAAAATTGAAGTTATTAAAATGTCCATACAACCCAAAGGAATCTATAGATTCAGTGCAATCCCTATCCAAATACCAGTGGCATTTTTCACAGAAATAGAACAAATAATCATAAAATTTGTATGGAATCACTAAAGGCCCTAAAGAGCCAAAGCAATCTTGAGAAATAACAAACCTGGAGGTATCATGCCCCCAGACTTCAAACTATACTACAAAGCTACAGTGATCAAAACAGCATAGTACTAGCACAAAACCAGAGACATAGATCAATGAAACGGAGTAGAGAACCCAGAAATAAACTCACATCTATATGGTCAATTAGTCTATTACAACAGAGGCAAAATATACAATGGAGAAGAGACAGTCTCTTCAATAAATGGTATTGGGAAAACTGGATAGCTAAACGCAAAAAAAAAAAAAAAAAAAAGAGAGAGAGAGAGAGAGACTGGACCACTTCCTTACACCATACACAATAAACTCAAAATGGATTAAAGACCAAAATATAAAACCCAAAGCCATAAAATTCCAAAAAGAAAATATAGGCAGTATTGACTGGAAGAACAAATATTGTTAAAATGTTGATATTACCCAAAGCAAGTTATATATTCAATGCAATCCTTATCAAAATAACACCAGCATTCTTCACAGAGCTAAAAAAAACAATTCTAAAATTTGTATGGAACCAGAAAAGACTCCAGATAGCCAAATCAATCCTGAAAAAGAAAACAAACCTGAAAGCATCACAGACTTCAAGCTGTATTACAAAGCTGTATTCATCAAGACAGTATGGTACTGGCTCAAAAACAGACACATAGATCAATGGAACAGAATAGAGAACCCAGAAATAGACCCACAAACGTATGGTCAACTAAGCTTTGACAAAGCAGGAAAGAATATCCAATGGAAAAAAGACAATTTCTTCAGCAAATGGTGTTGGGGAAACTAGACATGCAGAAGAATGAACCTGGACCACCACTTATACACAAAAATTAACTCAAAATAGATGAAAAACCTAAACATAAGACAGGAAGCCATCAAAATCCTAGAGGAGAAAACAGGCAACAACTTCCCTGACCTCACAGCAACTTCTGACTTGATGTGTTTCCAAAGGCAAGGGAAATAAAAGCAAAAATGAACGATTGGGACCTCACTGAGATAAAAAAAAAAAAAAACAAAAACCCTTCTGCACAGCAAAGGAAACAATCAACAGAACTAAAAGGCAACTGATGGAATGAGAGAAGATATTTGCAAATGACGTATCTGGTAAAGGGATAGTATCCAAAATCTATAAAAAAGTTACCAAACTCAACACCTGAAAAACAAATAATCCAGTGAAGAAATGGGCAGAAGATATGAACAGACATTTTTCCAAAGAAGACATCCAAATGGCTAACAGACACATGAAAAAATGCTCAACATCTCTCATCATTAGGTAAACACAAATCAAAACTACATTGAGATACCACCTCACACCAGTCAGAGTGGCTAAAATTAACAACTCAGGAACAACAGATATTGGTAAGGATATGGAGAAAGGGAACCCTCTTGCATTGTGGGAATTCAAACTGGTGCAGCCACTCTGGAAAACAGTATGGAAGTTTCCTCAAAAAATTACAGATTGAACTACCCTATGACCCAGCAACAGCACTACTAGGAATTTATCCAAGGGATACAGGAGTGCTAATTCAAAGGGGCACACGCACCCCTATTTTTATAGCAGTGCTATCGACAATAGCCAAATTACGGAAAGAGCCCAAATGTTTATCAACTGCTGAATGGATAAAGAAGACGTGGTGTATGTATACACACACACACACACAATGCAATACTACGTGGCAATGAAAAAGAATGAAATCTTGCCATTTGCAACAACATGGATGTAACTGGAGGTTATCATGCTAAGTGGCATAAGTCAGTCACAGAAAGACAGATATCATATGTTTTCATTCATATGCAGAAGTTGATAAACTTAACAAAAGACTATAGGGGAAAGGTAAAGAAAAAAAATAGTTACAAACAGAGCGTGAAGCAAACCATAAGGACTTTTAAATACAGAGAACAAACTGAGGGTAGAAGGGAGTGTGAGGGCGGGGGTGAGGATAATGGGTGATGGGCACTGAGGAGGGCACTTGTTGGGATGAGCACTGGGTGTTTTATGCAAGTGATGAATCACAGGAACCTATTCCCAAAGCCCAGAGCACCCCATATACACTGTATGTTAACTAACTTGACAATAAATTATATATAAAAATTTTTTTAAATAAATAAATAAAACCCACATAACTGATAAAGGACTAGTGTGCAAAATAGACAAAGAAATTTCACATCTCAAAAATAAAAAAACCAAACAACCAATTCTCCTTATAGAAGAACTCTAAACAATTTATGTAGATACTCTGTCCTCAAGGAGGTGGAGCTTAACTTCCCCACCCCAACTACCAACTTTAGTGCTAACTGCATTTACTGACTTGCTTCCAAAGAACAGAGATGGGAAGGGAGGAAAAACCACAACTATGCACTGGAGAAACTTTGTAAACACTACCCGACCCAAGTGATAAAGGTTAATATCACCAGTGATAAGTCATGTTGATAATATACATCCAAATGTATTAAAAAGGCCACTTTGACTTTGTGGCATTCTTCCTCAAAACCTAGAACCCCAGTCCAACCCTGAGTAAATCATGAGACAAACCTAAACTGAGGAAGATTCTCCTCAAAACTGTCAAGGTCATTAAAAACAAGAAAACAACATGAAAATGTCAGACAAAAAGAGACTAAAGAAACATTAGAACTAAATATAACATGGATGGAATCATGGAATACAAAAGGGACATTAGAGGAAAAATTAGTAGAATTCAAATAAAGTCTAGAGGTGTGTGTGTGTGTGTGTGTGGTAAGAAAACATATAAAATTTACCATCCTAGCCATTTTTAAGTATTAAGTACACTTACATTGTTTCAAAAGAGGTCTCCAGAACCCTTTTATCTTGCAGAAGTAAAGCTCTATACCTATTAAACAACTCCTTTTGCACCCTCCCCCTATCCCTTGGTAACTACCATTCTACTTTTTTTTGTTTGTTTGTTTACTTATTTATTTTGAGAGAGAGAGAGAAAGAGCACAAGCAGGAACAGGGGTAGAGAGAGGGAGAGAGAAAGAATTCCAAGCAGAATTGGAGAGAGAATTCTAATGTGGGGCTCGAACCCACGAATCATGAAATCATGATCTGAGCCAAGATCCAGAGTCAGATGCTCAACCAACTAAGCCACCCAGAGGCCCCTCTACTATCTGTATCTATGAATTTGACTACTCTAGAAATCTCACATAAATGAGACCATACAGTATTTTCCTTTTGTGACTGGCTGATTTCACTTAGTTTTGATTTTCTCAATGCTCATCCACACAGTAGCACGGAACAGATTTCTTTCTATTTTAAGGGTGCACAGTATTCCATTAAATGTATATACCACATTTTATTTATCCATTCACCCATTAATGGACATCTTGGGTTGCTTTTATCTCTCGGCTATTGTGACTAGTGCTGCTATGAACATGGGTATGCACTGGGTTTGTTTGTTTTTTTTTTTTAACAGACAAAAGATCTTCAGAACTAAAGAATATGGCAAACAGAAACAGGAAAGATGATCAACATCATTACTTATTAGTAAAATACATATTAAAACCATAATGAGATATTGCCACAAACCTTTAAGAAGCCAAAAACAACCAACCAAACAGACAAACCAGTATTGGCTGGGATATGAAGTGAATGTAACTCTTGCATATTGCTGAGGGAAATGTAAAATTGTTTCTCTCTTTGGAAAATAGTTTGGTGTTTTCTTTGTAAGAAACATATACTTAACCATGATAGCCAAAAATCCATTCAGAGGTCTGTAACCAAGTGAAATAAAAGCTTGTGTTCATATAAAACCCTGTACAATAATGTTTTCCAGGTCTTTATTCATAATCGCTAAAATGGAAACCTCTCAACTGTCCTTCAACCCGGAAATGGATAAATTAAACTGGCATAGTCTTACAATGGGTATTATTCTGTGATAAAAAGGAATAAACTACTGATATATGCATCAACATAGATGAATGTCAAATGAATTACTGTGTAAAAGAAGCCAGACTCAAAATACTATATGATCACATCTTTGGGGTTTTTTTGAAAGAGCAAAACTATGAAAAAAAGAAAAAGCAAAACTCTGGGGCCAGGGAACAGGTTGGTGGCTACTACACGTTGAGGCTGAGTGAAGGAGTTGACCTCACAAGAATACGAGAGACAGTTCTGGGATGTTAAAACTCTTTCATATCTTGATTTTTTGGTGATAATTATACTTCCATACACATTTGTCAAAACTCAGAACTGTACATTAAAAAGGGTACATTTTACTATATATGGAAGTTATGCTTTTAAAAAACTTGACTGAAAAAACTAAGTGTTTTTTCATCATACTTTACACAAAATGGAAAGTACTGAAACATGCTCTGTTTATTGTACTTCATTTAGTGCAATTTCTCACTTCCCTAGTTGGGCTCACCTGGCTAACATTTTAATTCCCTTGGCAGATGTGAGCATGCCCAGATAGCCTCTCTTAGCCTGCTGCAGCTACAAAGGCTTACCTCATTTGACTGTGCACATGACCCAGCTGAGTAGGTATGCCAGGCTTCTATAAAATATCTCCCCCACTCCAACTCTCTTTCCTCACTGAAAAGTATCTTTATTCATCTATTAATGGTTGCTAAGGCCTCTGGGGCAGCTCTCCACCCTCAGAAAATTCTACATTCTTGAAAACAAGGATATAGGTAAAGCTGGGCGGATGCAAACCCCACAAGGAATACTGAGCACATGTGACAATAGGAAGTCTGCTAGAGGGCTCTCATGGAAGACTTCCTAGCTCCTAAAATAAAAAGACCATGTGTCTCGATGAGACAATTGGAACCTGCTATCCTCAGGAGAGCTGACCTGATGCTAAAGCTATTACTCTGAAAATGAGAGTGGAGAAACAGAAAACACCTGGTCCTTGCAAACACTGAGCAATGGATCACACCTTTCTGGAGTTGTCATTCCTCAGAATTCTTGCCAAGTGAAGTAATTTTCCTATTATTCAAGGTAGTTTAAGTCAGTTTTTGATACTTGCAGTTGAAAACATCCTACTAATCCAGGGCCCTGCTCCTACTGCTGAAGACATCACAGCAAAGCTATCCATGCTCTAAAAAATAAAATCTATTACAAAATATTTTTCCCCTCCTAGGCAATCCTTCTTTGCCACTGTTTGCTTGTACTCTTTCTCCTAGTACTTGTTCCAAATCCCCTCTAGTTTTCTCATGATATGAGAGAGAGTTTTCATAAATAGTCTCAACAAAGGGGATAAAGCAAACTAATCTGTAGTGACAGGACACAGGTCGGGAGTTGCCCAGAGAGAGAAAGCGAGGGATAGATAGGGGTGGTAAAAGGTGGTAGGAGGGACATACAGGGACACAGGGAAACTTTTGGTAGGTGACAGATATGTTCATTATTTTTTCCTTTTTTTTTTTTAAATGTTTATTTTTCGAGAGAGAGACAGAGCCAGAGTGTAGGTAGAGGAGGGGCAGAGAAAAGGGGAGACACAGAATCCAGAGCAGGCTTCAGGCTCCAGGCTCCGAGCTGTCAGCACAGAGCCTGACGCAGGGCTCAAACTTATGAACCACGAGATCATGACCTGAATCAAAGTTGGATGCTTAACTGACTAAGCCACCCAGGTGCCCAGATATGTTCATTATCTTGATTGTAGTGATAACTTCATGTACATATATGTATGTCAAAACTCATGAAATATTGTATACTTTAAACAAATGCAGTTTATCATATATCAATTATGCCTTAATAAAGCAAGTAAATTAGGGTTTTTTTAAAAATAGCTTTAGGGGCGCCTGGGTGGCTCAGTCGGTTAAGCCTCCGGCTTTGGCTCAGGTCAGATCTCACGTTTGTGGGTTCGAGCCCTGCGTCAGGCTCTGTGCTGACAGCTAGCTCAGATCCTGGAGCCTGCTTCTGGTTCTGTGTCTCCTTCTCTCTCTGCCCCTCCCCCTCTCATGCTCTGTCTCTCTCTGTATCAAAAATAAATAAAATGTTAAAAAAATTTTTTTAAATTAAAAAAAATAAAAATAGCTTTAGTGAGGGGCTTTCTGTTTCTGTGTAACCTATAGAAACCTTTCCTAACCTTTCTTTTTTTTAATTTTTTTAAAATTTTTTATTTATTTTAGAGAGAGAGAGAGAGAGAGACAGAGTGAGCAGGGGAAGGTCAGAGAGAGAGATACACACACAGAATCTGAAGCAGGCTCTAGGCTCTGAGCTGTTAGCACAGAGCCCGACACAGGGCTCAAACCCACGAACCATGAAATCTGACCTGAGCCAAAGTTCGGCTGCCAAACTGACTGAGCCACCCAGGCGCCCCTCCTAACCTTTCAAACTCCAGGCAGGTTTAACTAGATTCTTCACTTAAATTTATAGGGATACATGTCCTCTTTCAGAAATGTTATATTTACTATGGCTGCAGAATAAATTTTCATATTGAGCCAATCATCAAAAGGTTTGCAAGAACAATTTTTATCTAATGCCCACTTCCTATTGTATGTTATGCTAAAAATACATAGGTACATTAAAACTCTTTAAAATCCTGTACCTTCTCAAATCACACAATGTTCCTTTGGGATCCAAGCTCTTCTATTTGCTGCTGTCAATTTCCACCCACTCTTTCACTCCCATCTCACTGGCAGTCACTAAATCCACAGGCCTCCCTATTCTCTCTCTCTCTCTCTCTCTCTCTCTCTCTCACACACACACACACACACCCATAAACATAAGGGCTACAGGGCTGCTAACCAGCTTTCTACTGAGATCAACCTTGAGTGCCTGAAAGCAAAGAATTCTGCATATAACTTATAGCCTGAGAAGAGGAAACTTTATTTCGATGCCAGGCAGGGCACCAAGCAACTAGAAGAGAATCTTTTCTAGTTTTTTCCTCTTACATGCCAAAAACTGCAGCTGACGGGGAGAGGAGAACAAAAAGAAAAGACAGTTTACCCATAGAGTAGAGGTTGTCAAAGCTCTGGTGCATGCGGATAATCTCATAGTAGAGTTCATCATAGCTGCTGGGAGTGGGCAGGAATGTGTCGCCATATGTGATAAACATATTAAATAGGTTCACAATCTAAAAAAGAAGCAAAACCCATACACAGGAATCAAGCTATGAAGACCAGAATGGTATTATCAATAGTATGCTGTAGCCAGTTCTTACTGGCTTGTGAGAACTGACTGTTAAATTTTCAGGAATCTTGTGAGCTGGTTGTTTAACAAACCCATTATTAAAAATTAACATATAGGGGCGCCTGGGTGGCTCAGTTGGTTAAGCGTCCAGCTTCGGCTCAGGTCATGATATCACGGTTCATGAGTTCGAGCCCCGTGTCAGGCTCTGTGCTGACAGCTAGCTAAGGGCCTGGAGCCTGCTTCAGATTCTGTGTCTCCCTCTCTCTCTGACCCTCCCCTGCTCACGCTGTCTCTCTCTGTCACTCAAAAATAAATAAAAAACATTAAAAAAGTTTTTTAATTAACATATAAACTTACAATTCAATAAATTATATTAAAATGAAGGTAGCATTCAAACTTGCAACTTCCTAATTATTTTCTATCTTTTAGTATTATGTTCTTGAGATTCATTTACACCTCTTATACCTGTATGGTGGGAATATCATATAACGGTGTATTATTGATCATCTCCCTAACACTGCATTCAAGAATGTCACATTGTTAGCTTCAAATGGGCCATGGTAAGAGTAGTTTTACCATAGAAATCTGCAAATGCTACAAAAACCAGGGCTTCCTCCCCCTGCAAATGTTAAACATTTATGAACACACTGGATAATATCCTGAAAAGACAGTCAAAAGGCACAATGCCCTCCTACTACCCCAAATAACTAGTCTGATAAACAGGAATCTGTAATGTCCCTCTGAAACCAAGTACAGCCATGACAAAGCCACTCATCTGGCTGGGACACCTCCACAGGCTTGCTCTGTACCAACACAGAGACTGCAGTAGCCTGGTAGTGTTTCACCTGGGACCAAGGCTCACAGAGATTGATCCGTGCCTGCTCCTGCCAGACAATATACTCTCATGAAAGAGAGTCTCAAGTTTTCCAAAAACACAGGTGGGAGTGGGAAGAGTGGGGAGCACCAGTCTAGAGAGTCTAATCCAAAAGGAAAATAAAGGTCTGGCTCCCCCAGTAGCTCAGTCCCCAGAATACCAGCTCCTGTTTCAAACTGGCCCATCTCAATTTTAGGATATGGCTTCAGAAAAAAGGAAAAAAAATTTTTTTAATTTAAATACAGGTAACACACATTACATTAGTTTCGGGTGTATAAACAGGGATTCAACAAGTATATAAATAGGGATTCAGCAAGTCTACACTGGGTGTTATATGGAAACCAACTTGACAATAAACCATAAATTTTTAAAAAATTTTTAAAAATAAAGATATCACTTTGGCTAAAAAAAAAACAAAAAACAAAACCACGTCTATAGGTTGTGCTGTGCTCACTGCAAGTGTAGCTACCACGTGTCACCATGTAAGACTACTATGACACCAATGACTATATTCCTTATACTGTACTTTTTATCTCCATAACTTATTCTTTCCATAACTAGAAGCCCGTATCTCCCATTCCCCTTAAGAAATATTTTTTTTTTGTTACTCACCATAAGGGCTAATGTAAAAATGTTGTGTTTGGCCAAAAGTACGGTCTCATTTGACATAAGGAACTTCAGCAAATTTATCAAGGCTTAAAAAAAAAAACAAGAAAGAAGTCAACAAGCTATTCAAAGAAAAATCAATAAAGTTAAACGAAAGCAATGAAAATACACTAAATTCTAAGAAATCCAAATAGGTCTAGAATGAGTTAAGTCACAACTACCAAGAACTTTTTAAAAACAGGTAAGGTTTGTTCTAGTTTTGAGAAGAATATTGATGCAATTTTGACGGGGACTGCATTTAATGTGTAGATTGCTTTGGGTAGTAATGACATTTTCACAATGTTTATTCTTCCAATCCATGAACAGGGAATGTTTTTCCATTTCTCGGTGTCTTCTTCAATCTCTTTCATAAGTTTTCTATAGTGTTCATCATATAGGTCTTTTACATCCTTGGTTAGGTTTACTCCTAGGTATTTGACGGGTTTTCGTGCAATCGTGAATGGGATGAGTTTCTTGATTTCTCTTTCGGCTGCTTCATTTTTGGTGTATAGGAATGCATCTGATTTCTGTACATTGATTTTGTACCCTGCAACTTTACTGAATTCATTGATCAGTTCTAGAAGGCTTCTGGTGGAGTCGATTGGGTTTTCCATGTACAGTATCATGTCATCTGCAAAAAGTGAAAGTTTGACTTCTTCTTTGCCAATTCTGATGTCTTTTATTTCCTTTTATTGTCTGATTGCTGATGCTAGGACTTCCAACACTATGTTAAACATCAGTGGTGAGAGTGGACACCCCTGTCGTGTTCCTGATCTCAGGGGGAAAGCTCTCAGTTTTAGGAAAAAACCTCCTAGACCTCCACCGCAGCAATTTCCTACTCGACACATCCTCAAAGCCAAGGGAAATGAAAGCAAAACTGAACTCTTGGGGCTTCATCAAGATAAAAAGCTTCTGCACTGCAAAGGAAACAATCAAGAAAACTAACAGGCAACCAACAGAATGGGAAAAGATAATTGCAAATGACATATCAGATAAAGGGCTAGTATCGAAAATATACAAGGAACTCACCAAACTTCACACCCACAAAACAAATAACCAAGTGAAGGAATGGGCAGAAGACATGAACAGACACTTCTCCAAAGAGGACATCCAGATGGCCTACAGGCACATGAAACGATGCTCAACATCACTCATCATCAGGGAAACACAAATCAAAACCACACTGAGATACCACCTCACGCCAGTCAGAGTGGCTAAAATGAACAAATCAAGAGACTATAGATGCTGGCGAGGGTGTGGAGAGAC